>JAHUTJ010075347.1:0-18022 GCA_036250325.1 Characodon lateralis | reverse complement strand
AGATAGATAGATAGATAGATAGATAGATAGATAGATAGATAGATAGATAGATAGATAGATAGATAGATAGATAGATAGATAGATAGATAGATAGATAGATAGATAGATAGATAGATAGATTGATTTTTGGGAATCTTATGCTGTTTCTTAACACTTTTAGTTTGACTACAAGAGACTGAAAGGATGTCATTTGCTAATTCTATAAGTAGGACTGTCATTTGCAGATAACAGGAAGGGAATTCTGTAGCGGCAGCCTAATTTTCCTGCGGTCTGGTAGCAATGAGACTCCCTTAAAGGTCAGCAGGGAATCACGAGGACGGTTGGTTGTAGTTCCGCCTCGGGACACAGGGTCAGCTCCGTCACCGGCTGAATGGCACCGCTGACCTTTTTAAAGTCAGGCCGGGGCTCTGCATGAGTGTGTGTTGATGGGATCTGGCCTGAAGGAGATTTTAAAAGCAGGTCATATGTAAAAAAAAAAAAAGCTTGATTGAGGAGTCGGTAGGTGGGCGGTAGGTGGGGGATATAGATCACCTCAGCTTTAGATTCTTGCTTTCTGGAAGGTTGGTGGTAACATTTCTGCAAATAAAGAGAGAACATTTACACACACATAGAGAAGGAGGAGGAGAAGGGGAGTTTGGTACTTTGTAAAACACCTAGGGCTTCTGTTTTTGGCCCCCCATGCTGGAAAGTACTTGGCAGAGGCTAAATGGATGAAAGTAAATAAAAGTGGCCATTATGTGTGGGCTCCAGTAAATAGCTGCTCTCTTGTCTCTCTGTGCTTCAAAAAAAGGGGCGGAAGATGCAATCACAAGGAAAGCCCGTGTCTTTTCTTTTCCACCATCTATAGACAGAGGAGGAGTGTGTGTCCGTGTGTGTGTGTGTCCGTGTGTGTGCCTCCCCTTCCTCCACTTCTTTACCCCCCACCTTTTTTCTTTTTTCTTTCCCTCGTTCTTCAGTTTGCCTGTGTCGTCCTTCTCCGTCCTCCTCATCTGCTGCTCTCCTTTCTGACGTTTCAGAATCCAAGCTTTGCACGCCCTGCATTTTCTCAAATGGTGCAGGAAGGGGAGAGATCAATGGGTGTCCTCAGAGGGAATTACACAACGGAATTTCGATGAGAGCAGAAGAAAAGAAGAGGAAGGCAGAACAAGCAGAGGCGGGGTAGGCATGTAAAAAAGGGAGAGAAGGGAAGGAGGAAAGCATATCTTTCAAGGAAAAAAAAAAACAGAAACGGGAGGAATGTGAAAAATTATGTGGACAAACTGTTTTTGACTGGACTTTGCAAGCCTCGATTTTCTTTGCATAAACATTTCTGCAAATTATATCTCTAGGAAAATTAGGTTTTCGCATGTAATAGAGATGAAATTCTGACTCCTAATTGTGCTGAACGCTAATGTTCATGGTGTTAGGTTTTCAAACACACACACACACACACACACACACACACTTCAGTGTCTGCAAGTGTTTCATTGGACTATATCCACCCACCTGTGCCTGCCGATGTTCTGTTGCCTCTTTGGTCCTTCACCACCACACACTGTGACGTATGTGTTCCTTGGGGTCTTGGCTCTGCTTTTTAAATTATTCTGAGGCCTTCATAGATAAATAAGGTATAAAAAAATGCTAGAAATCATGAAAAAACTAAGAGGTAGGGGAATGTTCATTTTGGTTTTAGTTTACCATGTCAGAATGAGATGCTTGTTTTATTCTAAAAATGAATCAGAAGACTGAAGTTTATCCAGATCTAATTCCAAATCTTTCCATTCATGTATTATTGATCAATAACAAACTGAGAGGAGACACAAACTTTTATATGACAGATCAAAGTCAAGTAGTGTAATTGTGAAGAGGAAGGAAAATAATCCATGTTTTTTTTTTTTATTTCTTCCAAAAAAAAATCTAGAAAGTGTGGCATACATTTAAATTAACCCCTGTCTACTCTTTTACTGTCATATATTTAGATAACTGTTTTACCCACATGCAAAACCACACTCAGGAGATTAAAGCAGTTTAACAGTTTTATTTAGGCTGGCCAGGTTTAGAAATACACCGTAGTCGGGGTAGCTCAGGTTGATGACAAGGTTCTCAGTTCTGGGAAGAAGAGTGCAGGCAGGTTAACTCAGATCATACTCTGAATTCCTTATTTTGTTTCAAGCTTGCTTACTTGTCTTGTGATGATCCAAAAGAGGGAGTCGAGGGAGAGAGCAGGTAGGAACAGCGCTTAAACAAAGGCAGACATGCTTCACTCACAGGAAGCCAGGTTTCGGAGGTAAGGAGCCAAGCCGCAGCCAGGAACATGGAACCAGAGAGTCCGAGCTGTCTGTTTGTAAGTCTTGGGAGTTAGGTTGGGGATCCGCCCACACCTCACAGGTACTTGAATCTGAAGCAGGGAAAAAACACAAGGTAAGTCTTCCTAAGATGTCAAGCAAACTTGAGGCTTGAAGTTTACCGCACGGCAAAACACTCAGGCATCAAATGACTGGCAGCAGGCTCCTCTATAATCCTCCCCAGGCAGGCACAATCAGCTGTAGATCTGAAACACCTGTC
Organism: Characodon lateralis; assembly: GCA_036250325.1. Taxonomy (NCBI): domain Eukaryota; kingdom Metazoa; phylum Chordata; class Actinopteri; order Cyprinodontiformes; family Goodeidae; genus Characodon; species Characodon lateralis. The sequence continues at coordinate 15,478 of JAHUTJ010075347.1, read as the reverse complement.
ACAGGATCCACTGCTCCATACTCCGCGGCGACATCTGGTGGTCCATAGAGGAACGAGAACCCACACTCCCAAACCCCAACAGTTCCACTTTAACAGTACCCCCCCTTAACGACTTCGCTTAATCTGAGACACATGAAAGGTGGAGTGAATTCGCATGGACGAGGGAAGCAGAGATGAACAGCAGTGGGACTGATGACAGCTGCAATCTCATAAGGACCAATGAACCGTGGGGTGAGCTTCTTAGAGACACACTTCAGTGGGACATCCCGATAGGAAAGACAGATCTTCTGACCTGGAGAGTACTGGGGATCTGGGGTCCTATGCCGATCCGCGTAACGGTGGTTTTGTTCCACGGTCCGTTGCAGGGGAGACACAGTGTTGGACCAGACCCTCTGACAGCGGCGAATGTGGTGCTGGACAGATGTGACTGAGATGTCTGCTTCATTGGCCAGGAACAGCGGAGGCTGGTAACCCAGAGACATTTCAAAAGGAGACAACCCAGTGGCAGCAGAAACATGTGCATTATGAGTATACTCCATCCATGGTAGGTATTCACTCCAGGCAGAGGGATTGGTAGAAGTCAGACACAGAAGTATGGATTCCAATTCTTGATTCATTCTTTCAGTCTTGCCATTGGACTGGGGGTGGTATCATGAAGTGAGAGAGACTTTAGCATAAAGTGCTAGACAAAACTGCTTCCATACCTGTGAGGTGAATTGTGGGCCGCGGTCAGACAAAATCTCCTGTGGGATCCCATGTAGACAAAAAACATGTTTGATCATGAGCTGAGCGGTCTGAAAGGCAGAAGGAAGCTTCTTGAGGGCGATTAAGTGACAGGCCTTGGAAAATCTGTCCACAATAGTGAGGATGGTAGTCATACCTCGGGATGGAGGCAGTCCAGTGACGTAATTCAGAGCCACATGCGACCAGGGACGTTTGGGTATGGCCAGAGGTTGCAGCAACCTGGCAGGTGGATGATGGGAAGGCTTATTTCGTGCACAGCTGACACATGCTCCCACAAACTCCTTGATGTCCTTATGAAGTGATGGCCACCAAAATCGGCGAGAAATCAGGGCAATGGTACACGTAGACCCAGGATGAGCTGAGAACTTTGACGTGTGGAACCAGTGTATAAGACAAGAACGAACAGAAACTGGGACATACATCTTATTTTGGGGGCCATTACCAGGTCCAGGGTTTGTGCGCAGTGCCTGATGGACCATGTTCTCGACCTCCCATGTGAGTGCCCCAATCTAGGTGGTAGGATGAGGGCTGGTGACTCAGTGGACTCGTCGGATTAAAACTGACGGAACAAGGCATCGGGCTTAATGTTCTTAGGCGATAAGAGATGGTGAGGTTGAAATGGGAGAAGAACAATGACCAGCGGGATTGATGGGAGTTCAAGCGCTTAGCCGACTGTAGGTAGGACAAGTTTTTATGGTCCGTCCAGACCAGGACCGGATGTTCCGCACCCTCCAGCCAGTAACGCCAGTCCTCCAAGGCAAGTTTAATGGCCAGCAGCTCCCTGTTCCCCACATCATAGTTTCTATCTGTGGGCGTCAACCTGCGGGAGAAGTAAGCACAAGGGTGAAGTCTGCTGTCCTCACCTGGATGGGTGCGAGTGCAAGCTTTTCCTTCAAGGCCAGAAAGGCTTCATTGGCCTCAGGAGTCCAGGAGAAGGTGACCTTTGTAGAGGAGAGGCTGGTGAGGGGAGCTGCAGTTCGGCTAAAGTCCTTAATAAAGCAATGGTAAAAGCTGGCAAAATCTAAGAATCGCTGAAGCTGTTTTCGTGAGTGTGGTACAGGCCATTCAAGCATGGCTTTTATCTTTGCTGGGTCAGAACACAACTGTCCCCCCCTGAGGATAAATCCCAGGAAGGAGACGGATGATCTGTGGAACTTGCACTTCTCTACTTTGATAAATTACCTGTTTTCTAGTAGCCGCTGTAAAACCAGACAGACATGTTTTGGTGTTCAGCTAAATTTTTAGAATAGATGAGAATATCGTCAAGGTATGCAAAAACAAAAATGTTCAGAAAGTCCAGTAGGACATCATTAACAAGCGCTTGGAACACTGCTGGTGCGTTACACAGCCCAAAGGGCATTACTAAATATTCAAAATGACCGAATGGGGTCTTAAACGCCGTTTTCCACTCATCTCCTTGCCTAATACGGACAAAGTGATATGCATTAAGTAGATCTAGTTTGGAGAATATAGTCACCCCCTGAACTGGCTCGAAAACTGAGGAGATGAGTGGCAGCGGGTACTTTTTTTGATAGTTATTAAGTTTGGCCCCCTGTAGTCTATGCAGGGTCGTAATGACCCATCCTTTTTGCTAACAAAGATAAATTCAGCCCCCAGGGTTGACAAGAAGTGTCTGATAAGGCCAGCAGCTAAAGATTTTGTGATATAATCTTCCAAAGCCTGACGTTCTGGGCGGGATATGTGATACAACCTACTAGCAGTCAGAGGAGGTCCAGTAAGTAAGTCAATAGCGCAGTCATAGGGGCGATGAGGTGGAACAGACAGGGCATGTTGTTTACTAAACACTAACTTCAGATCGTGATATTCAGCCGGCACACCTGATAGTTCGCTGGGGACCGCCTCTTCGGGATCGGTCGGCGCAGCGCTGTGAGGATCAGCCGACTGCAGGCAAGAGGAGAGACAGTTAGAGGACCAAGATAGGATGTTAGCCTTAGTCCAATCTAGATGAGAGTTGTGCAGCCTCAACCAGCTGTAACCCAGCACAATTGAGGTGTGAGAAATGGGAAAAACATATAAGGATATCGTTTCACGGTGGTTACCTGAAATAACAAGCTGGATAGGTTTGATTCGGTGAGTGATCCCAGGCAGCTCCCCTCCATCTAATGCTATAGCCTTCAAAGGCGTAGATAATTTCTCAGTTTCAGTCTTGAAACGATCCACTAGTCCCTGGTCAATTAAGTCCCGTTCACAGGCCGAATCTACGAGGGCACTCAGGCTGAATGAGGAGTTCTGAAACTGAATCGTGGCTGGGAGAGTCAAGCGGGGATGTGAGTAAACAGAAGACTGGTCTGAAACACCTGTCACAGGATCCACTGCTCCATACTCCGCGGCGACATCTGGTGGTCCATAGAGGAAAGAGAGCACCCACACTCCCAAACCCAACAGTTACCACCTTAAAATTAAACACAACAACTGCCTTTCAAAGTTGCTTAATTATTAACTATTCTACCTGTTTGTGATTTAATCATAGTATAAATCCAGCTGTTCTGTGAAGGCCTCAGAGGTTCTTTAGAGAGCATTAGAGAACCAAAGTATCACAAAGACCAAGCAACACAGCAGACAGGTCTGGGAGAAAGTTGTGGAGAAGGTTAAAGCAGGGTTAGGTTATAAAACAACATCCCAAGCTTTAAAGGTCTTTCAGAGTACTGGTCAATCCATCATCTGAAGATGGAAAGAGTATGGTACAAGACTTGGCCACTTAAAAGCCAAGTACATACATTCTGATTTAATCCTAATTATAAAACATTGTAGTCAAGTTAAGTTTTTGTTAATAAAGTCACTAATTTTGCAGCCACCAGCAAACCCGCATGCTAAGATTGTTAATGGCTTTATATACAAGAAGGAAAATGTTACTTCATATTCTGGATTTAACAGGGAGCCAGTGAAGAAAAAGGGAAGAATGTAGCGGGAGATCGATAGATGGATTGGTGCGGCTGTCGCAGTAATGGGGGCACTGTGCTGGTCGGTTGTGGTGAAGAGAGAGCTGAGCCAAAAAGCGAAGCTCTCGATTTACTGGTCGGTCTACGTTCCTACCCTCACCTATGGCCATGAACTTTGGGTCATGACCGAAAGAATGAGATCCTGGATACAAGCGGCTGAAATGAGCTTCCTCCGTAGGATGGCCGGGCACTCCCTTAAAGATAGGGTGAGGAGCTCGGCCATCCGGGAGGGGCTCGGAGTAGAGCCGCTGCTCCTCCACATCGAGAGGAGCCAGTTGAGGTGGCTCGGGCATCTATACCGAATGCCTCCTGGACGCCTTCCTCTGGAGGTGTTCCAGGCACGTCCCACCGGGAGGAGCCCCAGGGGACGGCCCAGGACACGCTGGAGGGACTATGTCTCTCGGCTGGCCTGGGAACGCCTTGGGCTCCCCCCGGAGGAGCTGGAGGAGGTGTCTGGGGAGAGGGACGTCTGGGCGTCTCTGCTGAGTCTGCTTCCCCCGTGACCCGGTCCCGGATAAAGCGGAAGACGACAAACGAACGAACGAGCCTATAACAATAATGACATTCCGTTTGCTGATAATCAGCATTGGTTTCCACAAAAACAGCGGCAACCGCCATGGCAGGCTTTTACGGCTGGTCTGGCACCTTCTGGCATCCTCGCAGAATCCCCCGGCTCCCTCCAACATGCTGTCTTCTACCAGCCAACTGCATGATTCACAATAACTACTAAATAATGATTAACACATTTATTTTTCTGTTAGTATCATCAGGTAAACTATCCGATAACTACATGGAATGTTTTTAGTAAAAAAAACTGTATTTATTAGAATAAAAAAATATATATCATCAGTCCAGAAGTAGAGGGGATTGAATGTCTACATCACAACCAAATATTTATATAAACCTGAAGACAATGGCAGACAATGGCAGAACATGAAAAGGATCAGAGCTTCTGGGAATTTTCATCCAAAACTGGAACTGAGAGACCACTAATCTAAATAAAAATAAAAATATTAGACAAATAAATATGAGTTAATAGTCCACTAAGTCAGGTTTACATTAAAAGACAGTATTAGGGAAATCTGTATTTTTTATGCACATGTAAAATTTCAAGTGCTCTTATTATCAGTACTGCATCTGTCGTACAAAACTGTGGCGAAATAGTTTATACAATACTTAATGCTTACAATAAATTAAAATGTCACAAATTTCCAGCAAGAAATATTCAGTTGTTTTTTTTCTGGTACTTGCGGTTATTTACCACATACCTACTAAACGCTTTATTCACTTTTAGTCGCCACAAACGGATAACAAGGAGCGGGAAATCCCAGAGTGACATGTCGAGATCAGGCAGTGTTGAGTGGGGAAGTCCCAGTCCAACCGGCCGGTTAGCTTAGCTTAGCAACCAGAACAGCCTGTAAGCGTAACTCTGCTGCTCTGAAAAATCCCAAAAAACATTTCAAAGTAGGCTCATTCTTGATGAACTGACTGCCCAGATCAAGTTTTGAGGTCTACTTTCTCGCTTTAAAACATCTTAAAACTACTTTCTGTGACAAATTATTGGTATAAAAACAATTAATTTGTATACCAACCTCCGCCGTTACTGCAACTGCTGGTGCCATACCTCGCTGCACCCAACCCCGCCTCTTCAACATTCCCAGGGATAGCTGAAAAGGCCATCTCCAAACCAGGACCATTTACCCGTAAAAGTAAAGCACCGGGAAAGTGAAATTACCTGGGTAAATTTGTGTCGAAACACGACCTGGGCTTTACAAAGCCTGGGGCTTCTCAAAAGCCTAGGACTCTCTACAAGCAATGGAAAAGGAGCTACTATCTTTTTCAAATGCAGCATTCTTTAGGCTGCCTGTCTGTTTGTGCTAAGTCATTGTAAACAGACCCAGAGCTTCTTTAGGGTTTAATGCCCGAGAAAACTAACATGATATATATGGTTTTACAGCCCGGTGCCAAGATACCAACCCCTCAAACACTATCAGAAGCTCCACTGGAAGAACCATCAGGAGCCAAAGCATCATCCAAAACAGGAGAAGACACCAGTGTAACTGTGCAGGATGAGTCTTTTAATCCTGCACCCTGCCAGGAGTGTTACTGTGGACCCAAAAGAAACCCCACCACCAAACTCAACATCATCACATGCACACCAGTTGTTTGTAACACAAGCTGCTCTGAAGTAAGACAATTCATCCAGACATCACTCAGAATACTTTTACACACATTATTGTAGTTCATTAGTCACAAATGACCCCTCCAACTAGGCTAATACAGGTTACCATAGAAGACAAAACATTATAGGTATTCATTCAAAAAGCTTTGCAGTTGGTGACTGTAAACAAAAGCACCAGACTGCATCCAAGAGAGCTGCCTTTCTCATTCATGCCAACAATAAAGCATTATTTTCACTGAATGAGAACAAAGATTTTTTTAAACACATAAAAACCTAATACTGTTGAAAAACAATGAGTAAGTTAAAATGTCAAAGGTCATTTAAGTCTGGAAAACAAACTTTGCAGTACCTATAACCTACCTGGAATCTGAATTTAAACCTAGGGTTTTAATCCATTAACTAAAACTGTATCAGAAAAATGTAATTAATAAAAAGGGACCAAACATTTAGCAGATGCATTTCCCCACTACATCATTGGCCCACGGAGCCAGAGTCTGATGTCCTCTGTTTGGTTGTCCTGATCCTAACTCTGTCTGCAGGGTTTTGAATATCAGACTACTACAGACGAGTGCTGTGGGACGTGTGTACAGAAGAGCTGTATTTTCACCACTTCTAAAGACCAGACAGTAAAGATCCTAGAGGTCAGTGCAAGAGATGTGTTTTTTATACAATGCCATAAAAATAAAAAATAGCCTTATTATTCATAGCAGTATAAAGCACTATATCCTTTGGTTATATTATAGTGCATCTTTTATTCAATACCTCATTGTTCATACTCAGCTGTTTTTTTGTGTTTCATAAATCTTGTACTTTTCTTTCCCATAGAAAGTACTCCTGGATCAGTGCTTCTGTGTTCTTTTTGTGTCTCTGCTCTGTTCTCTCAAACCCCCAGTCGGTCGTGGCAGATGGCTGCTCATACTGAGCCTGGTTCTGGTTCTGCTGGAGGTTTCTTCCTGTTAAAAGGGAGTTTTTCCTCTCCACTGTCGCTACATGCATGCTCAGTATGAGGGATTGCTGCAAAGTCATTGCAAGCAACAGTCTACTCTCTTTACATGCTCATCCAGGATGAGTGAATGCTGCCGTCACTGACTGGATGCAATCTGCTGGGTTTCCTTAGATAGAAAAACTTTTGACCAATTTAAACAATAAACTGAATCTGACTGCACTGTTTTTAGGATCAACTGGAATCTATGTACCTGACTTAAAATCTGTATGATTCGACTGAATTGACTTTATAAAGTGCTTTGAGACAACAACTGTGCATTGGTACTATATAAATAAAATTGAATTGAATTATGTAAACACATCTAGGTCTGCTCTAGCTGACTGCTCCTTATTTTTGCACAGGTCAACAGCACTTTTGTTCCACCTGGTGACAATTGTGTGCAATACAAATGTGAGAAGATCAACGGACAGATTGTGATCAAGGAAACAAGGACCACTTGTCCTCCCTTCAACCCACTGGACTGTATACCTGTGAGTTTATCAAATGAAAAGATGAAATTTGGTCAAACATGATTTCCTAAATCCTCTTATATTTCATCTGCTAAGCAGTGCATAAGATGATGAAGAAGGAAAAAAAGGTCAAAGGACTTAGATTTTCAACAAAAAGAATTCAGACTAATGGATTCTTTTCACATTGTTTTACATGCAAAAATGACATTGTCTTGCACAGTTTGTACTGCTTAAAATAACACTGACAGTCCAGATTTCATATTTATTTACATGAATTCCAGTTTGTAATATGGATTGCTTTGAAGAGAGCAGCTGTTAAGAATTGTGAAAGAGAATAATCTTTCATTTTATAAAAGATGGCCCACTGCTTTCTGTCCTAAGGTAATAAACCAGTGCCACCTTTCATAACTCTGACCGAATCTAAACAGCTAATTTTATGATTCCCACGTAAAGCAACTTGCAAACGCTTTAATATGCCATGATGTTTTTCAAATTGTTTCATGTTTCAACCGCAAGTTAATATATTTTCAGATATACCAACATAAAATGGTACGCAATTATGAAGTGGAAGTAAAAGGATATTTTTCTTTACAAATAAAAATCTCATGTGTTGCTTACATTTGTTTTCAGCCACTTTTATTGTTTTGAACCTAAAAACAGCATCCTGGAGACCTAGGAACACAGCAGACAGATTAGGGAGAAAGTTGTGGACATGTTTAAAGCAGGGCAAAGTTCTAAAACTACACGCCAAGTTTTGAACATCTTATGAAATGCTGTTTAATCTACTATGTGAACGTGGAAAGTGTATGACACAACTGCAAAACAACAAAGACATGGCCATTTACCTAATCGCACAGGCTTGGCAAAGGAGAATATTAATTGGAGAAGTAGCCATGGTAACCTGGAGGAGCCGCGGTGTTCCAAAGCTCAGGTGGGAGAATCTGTTGACAGGATCACTATTATTTGTCCACTCCAGAAATTTTGCCACTTATGAAAAAGTGGCAGAAAAATTGTTAGAAAAATTGGAAATGCCACCTGCAGTTTGCCACATGCCATGCAGGGGACACAGAAAGGTAGAACAATGTGCTCTGGTCAGATGAAACCAAAAATAATTGTTTTAGCCTACATGTGAAAGGCTGTTAGTAGCAGAAAACATACAGCAACACCACAAAACATGGTGGTGGCAGCATCATGTTGTGATCTTAATGCTTTTGGGCCATCTAACTCACAGAAACAAAAAACATCCAGATCTATATTATTTCTCCCACTGTCCATTACTTCCATGTAGTTATTTTGCACACTTTTAACCCAACCCTCATTCTCATCCAGGGTACTGAGACAGCTGATGCCAGCGGCTGCTGCAAAATCTGTAAGTTAACACACTCTGCATGGATGAAAGATTTTCACTGTGGAAATTTCCCCACCTAGCAGATGGATGTAGAATGTGATAGAGCCTAAGAGCTGTCATGCATTCCAGGCAAGCCAAAGAGTGTCTGTAAGGTCGACAGTAAGCGGACCATCATTAAGGTGAACAACTGCATCAGTGCTGAGCCGGTTAACGTCACATCATGTGTTGGACATTGCAGAAGCTCATCTATGTAAGAATATTTGGCAAAATTTCTGAAGTTCATAATAATGTGCAAGATATAAATGCACGATGTCATATTTACCAAGTATCTTAAAGGTAAATAAGAATAAATGCAGGTAGTTGGTTACCTTGCTCTTTAAGAGCTATTGTCTCGGTGTGTTTGACTGCAGGTACTCAGCAGCAGCTAACATGATGATGCACCACTGTGAGTGTTGCCATGAGGCCACAATCAGCATGAAGCAAGTGCAGCTGACCTGCGCTGATGGTTCCAAAGTCCAGCACAGCTACACCCATGTGGAAAACTGCCGCTGCAGACAGGAAGGATGCGCAGCAAGCACCACAACTAAACCTCAGCGCCGTAGGCGACGCTGAACCGCTTCTCATTTACAGGCTAATCATAAATGTTGTAACTTTTTCCACGCTTTATTATTTATAGTGCAATGTGCTCATCTCCAGGGTCACTATTAGAAATAAAACTACTTCTGCATTTATTGGTGATAATAAATAAAACATCTATCTAAAACACTATCTGCAAAATGATCTTTTGTATTAAGAACCTTTGTGGAAAATGGGGAACATTACTGGACAAAAAACTGGAGCTGAACACAGTAAAGACTGGATTTAAGCTCATAAACTATTGAATCATAGCAGAAGATCATAAAGTTGCAGTGTATCCTGCTGTTCAATAAGGGAGGTTGTGGTGTGGTGCTGATCAACACATCACTACAGTACGATGTAGCTGTTAGCTGTCACTGGTAAACAATCTCTTAGTGCACATTTCCTTGTGTCTGACCATCTGAAGCCAAAGCAGCAACAGTTTTAGACAGTTCATGAAATGTAAACTTGAAATGAGGATACAAAAACTTCCAAGTATTTTGGTCTCAAAAGCTTTATTAGCAAGCTGATCCTGAAATGAAGCAACATCCTCAATGTCACAATGCAGTTTTGAGACTAAGGTTAATTTACACAAGCCACTGCACAGACATTTTAATATTTCATATCAAAATAAGTTTAAAATACATTTTAAGCATATTTTTTTTCCTCGCAATCCATCATTTACCCTCAATTTTCTGGCCATATACATTTCTATATAATGGATTCCATACTTAAGATTTTATATATAGCTAGCATTTTATGGCTAAACATGAAGGAGAAGATGTAGATACAAAACTTATTTAGCTAAAAACGACTAAACAAACGGCCGACTGACTCACTACAGCTCAATCAGTGCAAATCAAGTTCCAACTGAATTACGACAACAAAAGACTCAAATAAAACGTAAGCAACATTTACACAATCTAGCAAGTTACACCTCTGTCAGCTCAATAAGTTGAATGGAGCTTTTACAGACCAGACTGGTCTTATCATTGCAGTGATAAAAAGTTGTGTAAATATACACACCTTGTACTTCCTCTGAACCGTTTGGCTAATTTAACTGAGAGGAAACAGACCTCTGACCAGCAGCTCGTGGATCAATTAGGATCTCAGGATTAAAAGGTCTTTGGGAAAACTGTGCGTACATGTGTAAAGCTGCAGTAGACTTTCTGTGGGTAAAAAATGATCTCCCTGCCTGCATTCATGCATGTACATCTGCTGTAATGTCTGCTCTCAGTCTTCTGTAGTTAGAGTTCCTCAGTCATCTGCAGAAGAGAGTTGATGGCAGCGTCCTTGTTGCCCTGCTGCGCCTCCAGCACTGTGCGAACCACCTCTTTGTCCAGGTTGGGAAACATGTCCTGAAGAGCCTGCAGATCCTCCTCGCTACACACTGGCTCTTGGGGCCCCCTAACCGGCATGGTTGTTGGTACAGCCATAGGTACCACACCCTGGTTGTAGACTCCAGGCACTCCTTATGATATATTTGATATGATATATGATATGAGAAAGACAGAAACCAGTTTTAGGCAGCAGAAAAAAGTCAATTCGAACCAATCATACAGATTCCAAGTCAAGTTCATTCATTCCAATTTATCCTACTTATCGAACAGTGCAGTCAGATTCAGTTTATTATACAAACTGGTTAAAAACTTTTTCTATCTAAGGAAACCCAGCAGATTTCATCGAGTCAGTGACTTGCAGCATTCACTCCTCCTGGATGAGCATGTAGAGACAGTGGACAGTCACTTGCATTGTGTTGACTTAAGTGTGTGAGTGTGTGTGAGAGGCTTACCTGCAATAGGCACATAACCTACGCCTTCCTGGTAGACAGAGGGCATTAGTACAACAGGCTGACTCATCATTGCTGCTGGTAAAGACTGGAAATAACCGAAACAGGAAAGAACAGTCGGCATTAGATGAGATGAGACTATTGAACAGTTCCGAGCGTCAGACTTCTGTAAACCTATGATACTCACTGAGGTTAACTTCTACTATGTAGTTCATTACATAGTAGTCTAAGCTCCATTATGTGGAAATTACTTAAGAATGGTCTTTAAGCAGCAGCTTAAAGACCAATAATTATTTATAATATCGTCACACCAGCAAGCCAAAACCTCTGGAAAGTCTAGTCTGATGTGTCATGGTTGGACATTTTTCTCCCTAACAAACATCACTAATAACACTACATACACACATCCACCAAAGGCTTGCAAGGAATCTGAAACACCTAATGATGCTCCAGCTTGCTGAAGTAGTATTTCATTTGGCAGTAGAACATGACCCGCTTCATACCCGGCCCTAACAACCATCCTGAGTAATCCATCGTATTTAAACAATGCTAAATACAGGAATGAATGTGCTCAAAACATTTTGACGAGGGTTTTCCTTTGAACACCGTTTTAGAGGCAGTCTGGAACACTTGCATCTGTCTTAGTTTAGCAGTCAGAACACAATCTGTCCTGGAACACACTGAAAGAGCATCCGCTGACCTGACTTGACAAGACTACCTTCAAGCAGCAGAGTTATTACCTGGATGTCTCTTGGTTAGAACAGAAAACAATAACAGTTAAACTCCAACTCACTTTCATCTTGTTTCAAACAATTTAACAGCTATCTGACTGAATGTCAGGAATATTAAGGAGAAGAATATTTTCTGTCTCCTTGTTGAAAGTTTCCTCATTAACAGAAAAAAGCTGTTTTATCACAGATGAAGATATCATTGATCTGACGATTACAAGATCCGATGTGGGTGAGTTTGTTTTCTCTGTAGCGCTGCGTTTCCTTTTGCTGCTTTTGGAACGGATTGTACCCACCGTGTTGATTATTGAAACATCTCCCGTCAATCACATGAGTTCTACAGCAACAGCCCATCTGTGTGCACGACAAAGATGTGTTAAACTGTTGGGAGGTTTTAAATGCTAAAATCTGAAGTGTCGACACTGAGCTTTGTATCATCACACTTAAAAAAAACTATTTTACAATATTTCTCTCCTTCTGTGGTTGTTAAGTTTAATACGTTAAGAGTATTTTTTATCTTAAATAACTACAACGGTGTGATACATGAATCTTCCCAGTGTCTATAATTGAATAATAATACAGTGCTGTTGACCTAATTTACTTGTGATTTTACAGAAACATTAGTCGACTTCCTGAAGGTGTTGTTGACAGCCCACTGAGTGATAGCTGTTTGTTATCAGGTAAAGCAGCCCTCTTTGACCTGATCACTCTGGATGGATTTAAAAGAGGCATGAATGGTTGAGTACTTTTATCTGACTCAGCCAGCATGCATGTTCCAGGTGTAAACAGGGCCTATTTTTACTCTTCTTTTAAATAAAGTACCAAAAGATAGAGGCAGGGATAAGGGAAGGGTCAGGAAATGTGATCTAGGGTAAAAATGTGTGTAATGGCACTCACAGCAAATGACATGACCAGGTTAATCATGCCTTCCTTGTCATCACCCTGTCTCCCACTGAGGCTGAACCACTCATCCACCACATTGCCCTCCCTTAAGCTCTCAGGAATGGTGACATGTGTCCATGCGATCCTGTCATCCATGGAAAATGCTCTCTACACACCCACAAAAACAGAAGGAAACAGGCATCAACTCAGATCAACTCGGCCAATTAAGGATTGTATCACTAACAGAACACATAGCTCCACAATACAAACATTCATTCACATTTAGTGAGAAAATACTTTGTGAATTATAAGAAATAGACTTGAACTGCTTTTGGTTTATTTAAATTGCCTTCATTAGTTCAGGTAGTTGAAATTGAATTGGCTCTGGGTCAGTTCAGCAGTTTGCACCTATTTCCATTTTGTACTTGTGGCCAACCATTTCATGAGGTGAGGTGAGGTAAGTTTATTTATATAGCGCTTTTCAGTAACAAGACATTCAAAGCACTGTACATGAGGAAGAACAATTACAATACAATCACAAAGAAAATAAACACAGAAAAATAAATCAAATGACATAATCCTTGGGAGTAATAATGATTAATAATCCTTCCAAGTTTACTGGTAGAAATTGGTTCCAACCACTCTTAATAATAAAGCATCTTATGCTAAAAGGAGATGATAATATTGATTGTCTCATCATTCCACTGAATTCTAACTAGGGAAGCTGAGTCGGTACAAAACAGCTTTAATCTACATTTTCAGGTGCTAATGATATATTGCTTTTACTGGTACTGAAGTTGAACTAAGTAATAACAGTCCATTGTAGTCTATTTAAGAAAGCTGGGTCATTGGTGTAATTGCAGCTAAAGTCCAAATTACTAATAATATTTGGTTTTCGCTGGTAATCCTTCTGATAAAACTAAAAATCAATGAAAAAGTAATGAAATACTAATAATAATTGGCTTTTGCTGGTAATCCTTCTGAGAAATCTGAAAATCTATGAAAAGTAATGAAATCACAGATTTAGGTAAAGTAAAATAGGAGGAAAAAAATCATATTTCAGACTATTCTTAGCAGAATAGTCTGAAACAGTCCAAAAAAACCTCAGCAGGGGTAAGCAACACACACATAAGTAAAGATTCATAAAGGGTACGGTGGAATCTTGAGGGTGTGAATATATATAAGTCTGAGCGTATTTGCAAGAATTAGACTGTCAACACTGATAGAAGCGCCATTGTTCTTGAGAAGAGAGGTGGAAGTTTTATCAATCTGCCGCATATTCCTATCAGCACACAGCTGGTAGGGAAGTGCTGGGGAAGAGCGTCATGTTTATATAACATCCAGGAGATATTTTGTTGATAGCCAGTTAGCAAAAGTTGCCAAGGCCACATTGGGGCGCCAGATTTAGAAAAACAATAAATGTTGTGGTTCAGGCAGTTGTGAATTTCCAACCACCTTAAGAGTTTTACTGGTTCTCAATTGCGAATCCAAATAGCCAAATTTCTGGTATTTTCCGCAGACCTGGAGCGTACAACTTGTCCAAGATTATATCCTTTAACCTCTGAGTCCAACCGCTGCCAGGCTGCGATTCTGTTCAAGAAACGTGTCCAACTTGCGATTCTGCTCTCTTAACATTTCAGTCTGAGTGTTGATCGCTCTACAGACTCCATCTAACATCGCAGGCAGCTTTGGAATGCTTTGAACAGCCGCCCACGTTTTGCGAATCACTCGATGAGCCAGGTAACCTCCAACTCCAAATAGCAGAAATTCTGTTATCAAAGTCCAAATATGTACACATCTTCTACGTCCTCGACCGACATCGTAGTCAGGCACACAATCTTCCACTGCTGCCAAGAATCCATTATGGATCCAGAGAAGAACGTCCCGTGTGGACAAGAGGGTCTCCTTTACCCTGTCTTCCTGTTGAAAACTGAGAGTCCAGCTGACCAAATCCATAATTTAAAAGTTTGGAGGATATGCAAAGCGAGGCTCTGAGAAAAATACAGACAAAAAGCAGAAGCAGGGATCAGCAGGGAGGGAGGGAGAGAAAAAGCGTGTCTTCCACCGAGAGCAAGAGAAAAGTGTTGAGCAATCTTCAACAGAAATGACAAATCAATTTTTTGCTTGTTTTTTTCTCCCTCCTGCCTTATATAGAGCAGATTTATTTTAAGGAAGGGACATTTGATTGTGACATGCATGGGCAATAAGGTTTTCATATTTGTATTCATATTTTCCTCAGTTGCTCACCTCATCAAAGATCTCCAAATAGAAGGAATCCACCCCTGGAGGTACCGTACACTGGATAACTTTGTTCCAGCGAGGGTTCTTAGCTCCGTTATGAGCAGTTGGGGTCTCATAGACTGCGTAGCCCAATCTGAACCTGCAGTAAGGATCCATCCGTGTCATCCCATAGTTCTTAGCCAGTTTGGCCTGCACAGAAAGAAAAATAGCAGCAATAGCAAAGAAGTAATTTAAGCTTTCTGCTGTAATTCTTCAGAAAAAACTTTATAAAGCAATAAGTGTATCCAATGGAGGGTAGAAAAAGATTACAATCTCTTATGAGGACATCACACAATACTTCAATATTTTAGCTTAATAAATGCATAGCTTCGTTTCATAGAGGTGTATGTTAATTCAATTTCAATTCAGTTTATCTATATAGTGCCAATTCAAAACACATGTTGTCTCAAGGCACTTCACAAAAGTCAGGTACATACATTCCAATTAATCCTAACAATTGAACAGTGCAGTCAGTTAGTTATTTATTCAAATTGG
>JAHUTJ010075346.1:0-18029 GCA_036250325.1 Characodon lateralis | reverse complement strand
GTACATACAATTACAATACAATCACAAAGCAAATAAACACAGATACAGACACAGAAAAACAAATCAAATGATAAAATCAAACAACAGAGGTAATTAAAAAAAGTTAAATAAAATAAAGAGAATAGAAGAAAGTTGTTTAAAGAAAGTTGTTTCTCTCTGCTCTTCCAAATTTACAAAGTATTCGCTCTGAGACATTTTTTAAATCAAGAAAATGTTCTTAGTTGCAGAATAGGGATGGTAGTAATGCTTTGAAGAAATGTCACCACCCAGTTCACCCCTGGCAATCATTGTTTTGCTAGCTGCATTTGCATGGTGTTTTGAAGTTAGCAAAAGGGAGATGCACTATGTTAGTAAATGTGGTGTATTTTTAAAACCACATTTAATGCATTGTTAGAGCACCATCATGCTCACCATCCTTCATTTGCTCTTTGTAAACTCAGCTTAATTTTTATCCTTCAAATAAAAAAAGGCTTCAAATTACTTTTTAAACTCTACAAATAAAATAACTAATTTCTGCAGCTCCTAAATCAGGCCAAACCAGTTTCTTTATAACTTGAAACAAATAAAGTAAAGTAGCCGTACTTGAATTTATTGGTCCTTCAAGGATATTGAACAGTTTATGAGGCGTTATAAAGTTGCATTGATTTAAGATAAGACATAGAACCCAGATTCCTTCTCAGTCAATTAAAACCAGATTATGATTGAAATCTGTAAATCTGTAATTTTTTCAATTAGGAATCCAGCTTCATTATAGAAATAACAAACAATGACAAATGTACAAAAATCTGTGGAAAAACAAAAAGGAGACAGATGCTCATATAATCCTACATATTTTGACATGGATTACAGGGGATTTAGCTGTAATGTTTTACAAATCAAAGTAAGAGAAAACCAAATACGTGGTGCTCAGTAACTAAACCTCTCCTCTCTAAGTCTCACACAGTCACATGGGACAAAGGTCACATTGCTCTCTTGGGGACAAAGGTCTCCAAAGGTGTGTTTGTATGTGTGTTTGAGCAGCGAGGGTGTGTGTGCTCACCATATCAGCCTGGATGAAACTCTCTGGTGACTCTGACAGATAAAAGTAAACATTGGAGAATTTGTGTTTAAAATCCAAAAGGAATGATTTGTTTTGTGAAAATACATACGCACAAATGTACAGACAATGAAGTGAACATACATGTAATTATGTGTGCCGATTTTCTCAGGGCTTGTTGGACTAAAACTTCAGAGGGAACACAAGGAGGAGGAGATGTGACCTGCATTAACATTTGGTCAGGTAAACAGAGGACACACACATACACACACACACACACACACACACACACACACAGCCAAATACTTGGTATACGTATGAGAAACCCTTCTTTAAATACCCAGCGTATTCCTTCATATTTAATTCAAAACATTTAAGCTATACAACAACACGCATCAACACCACATTTGAGCAGGCGGAGGTAGGCTTGGGGTCTTTTCCATCCCTCGTTTGCTGTTTGCTGTCTGGGGTCGGAGACGGCAAACAGCAAACGACCAGAAGGCCCGTTTATCAGCATTTATCTTTGGCCCTCTCAGGATCGTTTGGATTGCCTTGGATCTCGGCCCTGATTTCGGAGCCCGGTCCATCGGTTGGGGAGGCATCGGGCTCCGACAAGGGGGTCTTGGCCGGGCGGTGTGCAGTGCTAATTGAGATGTGGCTTCGCTTTGATGGAGGGGCTGGCCAGCTTACTTGGTGTGGTGGGGTGTGCCGTACGGGAGGGTGGATGGGTGGCCGGCATGCTGGGGTTCCTCCGGGGTTTGGGTGTGGGGTTGGCGGGGTGCCTGGTCCTTGGCGTGCTGTGGTGGCCTTCCTCCAATGTTTCCTTCTGTGGCTCTTGCCCCTGGCCGGGCGCAGGGCTACAGTTGGTGGTCAGGTGGGTGGGGCGGGGGAGCATGTCTTGTGCCAGCACTGGGGAGGCTGATGAGATGTGCTTGGCCTGGAGCGGTTGGCTGCCCGGCCCGGTTACCCGGCTTCGAGTGCTTGCCGTTGGCCGGGGACCTCTTGCCAGGTGAGTTTGTCCTGTCTTGGTGTGGGGTCGGGGGCTCTGTTGTGAGCTCGGTGCTCGACGGTGTCTGCCCTGTGGGCGGGGGCTGGGACAGCATTGCGTGGAGCCCTTGTCCTGCTGTCGCGGCACGCTGTGTGGTGGGACGCGGCGGGGGTGCTTGGAGCGGGGCTGTGTGTGGTGCTTGCGCTGTGTGGGTGTGGCTTCGTCGGCCTTTCGGGGATGAAGCTCTCCTGTGGGAGTGTGCCCATGTGCTGTGGGGGGATGATTCATGGCATTTTGGGTTAGGGGACTAGCCCAGATCAGGTTCAGGTGCTGAGGCGGTCTGCCTGTCTCCACCCCCAGAGGGAAGGGGACCACCTCCTGGATCCGGGGGCTGGTTGTCCCTATGGGATATTGGCACCTGGACCTGGGAGTATAGCGTATGTATGGGGAGTGTGAGTGAGTGTATGACGTCCATTGTTGTTTGTATTCACATTGGGTGCGTGGGTGTGAGTGTTCTTATGTGTACGCATGAGGGTGGGAATGTGTGATTGTGATTGTGTGTGTCTGTTTTTTATGTCAGGTTGGGTCTTGGGCTGCTCCTTCTCTTCTGGATCAATTTAGGCCCCCATCGATTGTGGGACCTATTCCTTCCCCGCCACACTACGTGCCAGTGGATGGTATCTCTGCCTGCCGGTGTACTTGTGGTTCTTGGTATCCGGTACTGGGTGCTTTGGTGTGTGCTGGCTCACTCCTAGTGATTGCTTGCCAGGGCCTGGACCCCTGGGCTCGGTCAGGCCCCTGCTTGGGGAGTGATATGTCCCAGGGTCTCGGGTCTCTGGGTCCATGGCTGGATCTGCTCGGGTGTAGACGGCTGCTGGCGGGGCCTGTGGGCTGGTCGCTGCAGCTCCCTGGGGCATTTGCACTGTGGCTGCTGGGTGGTTCCCCTGGGATTCTCCCCTGCTCCTCTCTGGGAGGGTTGCGGTAGTCCCAGCGGTGGTTCTCCTGGGGTTCCTGTGCTCCTGGGGGCCTTTGCATGTCTGTGGCTTGGATCTCCTCCGTATCTGTCCCGGGTCCCGGGGGGCAGGTCTGTGGCTCTTCACACTCACTATTGCATATTTTTATGGAGAAACCTTGTATGCACATGCGCGCTCACACTCAGACCCACAGGTGTTTAGATTCAGGTGTTAACAGATACACAAATGTTCTATATTGAGCCGCATTTACCACTAAATACATCTTGCATTCATAACTAGAGTGCACCTTTTGGTAAAAAGGCTGGTAATACAAACATTTCTGCAGGTGTAGAAGCAAGCGGGGTGTTATCTTGTATTCTCTTCATCCTTCTTTCTTTCCTCCATTCTCTTCTCCTTCTCTCTCCTTTTGATTTTTGCCCCCCTTTCTCTCTTTTGTACTTCTTTTTTTTTCCTTTCCATTTCTGTCTCCGTGTCCATAACAATTGGAATAATCCCAAAGCAGTTTCAAATAAAGTTTCTTTTTATGAATATCAAGCAGAGCTTTAAAGCGTTAGCTGTAATGCTCCACTTGTGAAAGTAAATCTGTTGGGCTTTTTCCTGGCACTCAGACAACAATTCTTAGTGCTTCTCTGCCGGAGAGGGCACAGTAAAAAACAAAGAGAACTCCTTAATCTATCATCTGAAAAAGGAAAGAGTATGGTAAAAGTACAAACCTACCAGGACATGAACCGACAGGCCAGGCAAATAGAACACTAATCCAAGAAGCAGCCAAGAGGCCAACAGTAATTCTGGACGACCTGCAGAGATGGACTGCTCAGGTGGGGGAATCTATTGACGGGACAACTACTAGAACCATAAGAAATCACATTTAATATTGGCCAGAAGCAATGGAGGGGACACAGTAAACATGTTGATGAAGGTGCTCTGGCCAGATGGGACCAAAACTGAATGTTTTGGCCAACATGCAAAAAGTGTGACACATGGTTGTGGCCACATCATGATGTGGGAGTGCTGTTCATTAGCAGGGACAGGAAAGTGTGTCAGAGTTCATGTGAAGAAGGATGGAGTTTAACACAAGATAATCCTGGAAGAAAACCTGTTAGAAGCTGAAAAAGACATGGGAGTGGAGCAGAGATTTACCTTCCAATAGGACAACAACCCTAAACACACAGCCAGAGCTACAATGACATGGTTTAAACCAAAACATATTAATTTGTGAGCGGCTCAGTCCAAATCCAGATCTAAATCCTACAGAAAATCTGTGGGAAAACTTTAAATGGATGGGTAAATATGCTCTCTGTTATGTTTACTATTTTGCAAAGAAGGATGGGTCAAAAATATCAGAATTACAAATGTAAAGCTGGTAGCGACTGTCCACCAATAGGCTTGCTGCTTCACAGCAAAGGTGGTTCAACAAAGTCTCAGACTTTGTCTTGGACAAAGCTTTAAATACTCAGGGTGGCTGAATACAAATAAATGCCACACTTTTCAGATTGTAATACTGTGTCCTAGCTTGGTTTCATCTTTAATCTGAACAAGACTTTAGGCGATTTTTTGCCAGTGATCTTAACGTCAGAGCTGAGCTCCGATGTGCCGGTTGTGTTTTCCCCTCCCACATTCATGTCAGTAACGCAATGACATGCAGAGAGCTGGAGCTTGTTTGAGGGAAGCACACAAAAACAAACTTTAGGTCTTCTTTGTTGACAGCCTAAAACACCCTTCATAAGCAGATTTGTTTTCTTTTTTCAGTTTTTCAAAGTAAATGTAGTTTAAAAAGAGTGGATCTAAACTTTTAGTAGTAATACAATTTTAAAACCAGACTGCTCAGCTGCAACTGCACCATGTGCAATGTGGCCAGTCAAGCCTCTGAATAACCAAATAACCAGGTCACTGCGAACTCTGGGGCCCTGGCAGCTTTTGTGTAGAACCTTACAAAATATTGTGGGGGGGGTGCACATGTTGGCCCGGTTCTTCCCTTCTCTGTAACAGCTCTCCACATACTACCCCTTCACACCTCCTCTCCCCTGCTTTAATTTTTCTTCATTCGTTTCCCTTTTTCTCCTTAAATTGTCTTTTGTTTTCATTTAGGGTGGCATTTCTGGTCCATCGTCATCCGGGCCCCTACAAATGAGTCTTGACTGGCTTGCAGGCCACTGGAGAAGCACAAAGGACTTTGTTCTGCTCGCTACAGTTGATCCATTGTGGCCATCCAACAATGCACTAATTGGCGATGACAATTAAGCGCGGTCAACACTCAGCTTCAATTTGGGCTGCTGCTCAACATACATAAAAGGCGAACAGATCAGACGCTGAGCCCCACACTCTCTCAGAAAATGTCCAGACTCTCTTAGGAAGTTTTACACACATCTCTTATACACACACACATATATCTATATATTTATATGTGTGTGTGTGTATATATATTTTCCTCTTAGCTAAACTGTATGAGTTCATGAGATGACAAGCATGCACTGATGTGCACAAACAGTGAGGTCATGTCCTAATTTTCCATGACCTTGGAGTCTGAACTTATAACACATCCCTTCTTTTATTTTATAGGTGTTGGACTTTTCCCTGAAGTCTTTTCATTCAAAGAAGTAACATTTCAACATGAGTAAATGATAAAAAAAAGAAGCGTAACATTATGACCACCTGTCTAATAGTATTTTTGTCCCTCATTTGCTGCCAAATCAGTCTTCACTCATTAAGACATCAACTTTTCTAGACCCCTGGAGTTGTGAAGTGGCATCTATCACCAAGACATTAGCAGCAGATCCTTTAAGTCCTGGATGTAACAATGTAGGGTCTCAATGGATTGGACTTGTTGGTCCAATACATTCCTCAGATGTTTGATTGGATTAAGATCTGAGACTGATAGGGAAAGTCAACGCCTTAAATGTGTTGATCAGCTCCTTACACCATTCCTGAGCCATTGTTGCTATGGTGGTAGAATACCTTATTATGCTGAAAAAGGATACAGTTAACTGGCAATAGTGTTCATATGAAAGGGTGTTTATGATCTGCAGCAATGCTTAGGTAGTTGTCAAAGTAACATGATGGCAAGACTTGGTGCTTTCCAGCAGAAAATTGCCCATGGCTTCCACATTCTTTCCGTTCTTCCCATGGTGCATCCCGGTGCCCTGTGTTCCTCAGGTAAAAGAGACAGACATGCGACCATCCACGTAATGTTAAAGAAAAGCTAATTCATCAGAAGAGAATCCCTTCTGCTACTCAGTGGTCCAGTTCTAGTGCTCATATGCCCATTTTTGTTGCTTTTGGAAGTTATGCCCATTTTTGTTGCTTTTGGAAGTTGACAGCATCACCATGGACACCCTTACTGTTCTGAAGCTCCAAATGCAACCAACCTCTTCAGCAGTTTGAGCTACAGTTTCTCATCTATTGGATCGGACCACGCAGGTCAGTCCCCACATGCACCAGTGAGCTTTTGCCATCTGTGAACCTGTCACTGATTCACAAATGTTCCTTCCTTGGACCACCTTTGGTAGATAATACTGACCACTGAAGACTGGGAATGCTTCTAAACAGCTTCAGTTTTGGGGATGCTGTGATCTAATCATTCAGCCATCACAATTTGGCTCTTGTCAAGCTGGCCTCAATCCTTACAATTGCATATTTTTCCTACTTCTAAAATCATTTTAAGGAAAAAATGTTCACTTGCTGCCTAATATTCCCCCTACTAATAGGTGCAGCAATAAAAAGGTAGGCAATCAGTGTAATTCTCCTGTCAGCAGCCATAAAGTGATGCCTATTTGGTGTATGCAAGTTCTAAGTTTAGTGTTGAAAAACTAAGAGTCAGGCCCCTACAAAGAGTAATAACCAGTCTTAGTTTTGCTTCACTAGTAAATGAAGCCAAATAAAACGTTGTCACTGACACTTTTTCAGGCAGCATTTGACAGTTTTTCCTAAACTGATGCATTATTCTGGGTAACTATTTCTATGTATATGAGAGATGGCCTCTGTGGCATCCTTCTCCATCTGTTACTTTACACAAATCCCCACCTATTGGCTCCTATTCTAAGTCACAAGAGCTAGTTGTTAAAATGGGTCTATATGAAATAGAGTCCTCCTTGCTATCAGTTCTTGATCTGTTTTGTCTTTGTAAGACACCCTGCCATGTATTTATTTTATGTTTTTTTTTCCTCCCTTGCCTTCCTGCTCTGTGTGAAGTGAAAAGATGAACTTGGGTCCTCGTCCAGCCTTGTAACGGTTACAGTTGTTTTAAACTCTTTTAGGATTGCCCTGTGCCCTGAATATATATATGAGTAGATATTATCTTGGAGGCATTATTCTGACTCACATCTGCCTTGCTTGAATGACATGTTCTCTTGTCTTATCCACTACAAAACAACTGCTGGGGGGAAACTCGCCACTGTCATATTATATTTACTCCAGATAAACTAAAATATTCTGGGTTAACAATTAAAAATTCCCACACACTGATCAGATGAAAAAGGCAAAGTGTTCATTAAACAAGGCTCAGTTGCTTTTAATCTCTTGCAGGGTGTTTCAGCAGTGCAGCTGAGTTTATTACAATTATTTCTTAACCCTGAATTGTTTTCCCACTGAACAAATGTACACAAAATAAAGGCAATTTTTTTTATTGTAAGATGATGGAAAAGCTATGAAAGAGGAATTTATTTTAAGGATTTTTACACATCTATATTAAGGGTGCCTAAGATTGTGGACAGCAGGACAATGGACATGGGCATATCTTTTCTTCTGAAGATTTGGGCAATGATGCTAAATATTGGCAGACATCAAAACAGCCATTATGAATATACATATTATTTAGATTTGAAGCTGAATAGTCAATAAGCACTGATCGTTAAGGCCTAATGTATAAGTATTGACTGAACTGATATCAGGACGTTAATTAGGAGCCAGCACCTAGTGGCCACAAGTGGCATTACGTGTTTCAGGACCAAGACCCGAAAGCGAGCCGCTGACTCGACTGTCCATACAAAACACAAAAGGCTGAATTAATATGCATTATGTATTTATTCTTTGTGGTTTAATGTAAAAATTATTTGTATGATACATCATAATGCTGTTGGTGTCAACGTCACTGGTAAAACGATCATTTTAGCTGCATCAAGCTTCTTTTGTATTCAAGACTACCTGAGAGAGGTTTCCCTGTCTGCTTGAGGTTTTCAGGAAACAGATTTCATAAGGGGAGAAGTAAACTGGACAGGATGAAAATAAACTACCTTGTATACAGGTACATCTCAGAAAATTTAAATATCTTGAAAAGGGTCAATATTTTTCTTGCTCACTTTAGAAATTGAAAGTCATGTATTATATAGATTCATTACGAATTGAGTGAAATATTTTAAGCTTTTATTTCATGCAATTTTGATGATTATGGCCTACAGAAAATGAAAATTCAGTGTTGTACAAGAACTGGAACTCTTGGTGTCTGACCATAATGGGTTAATTAAGTCAAACACCTGCAAAGGTTTCCTGAGCCTCTAAATTGTCTCTTAGTCTGGGTCAGTATCGCACACCATCATGGGGAAGACTGCTGACAGATCGTTGACCCTTTCTACAATGAGGGTAAGCCATAAATGGTAATTGCTAAAGAAACTGATTGCTTACAGAGTGCTGTATCCAAGCATATTTATAGAAAGTTGAGTGGAAGGAAAAAAGTCAGGTAGGTAAAGACGCAACAGGGATAACCGTTATCCCTGTTGCTGGTGCACCAGGCTGAACCACAGCTTTGAGAGGGTTGTCAAGTAAAAAGTCTGATAATACCTTAGTAGATGTAGGTTTTCAATTAGAAAAACAAAGTCTGAGAAAGAGAACTAACAAATCCATTGTTTCGTTTGCTGGTTCTTTTCCTTCTGTGACAGTTTAAGATGTACATCGTCATGCAGGTGTTCTCTAAGGATGTACGAAACTCTCCCAAGCAAGATGAAGATCAAAGACATTCTCTCTACACAGAACCTTGGGATCTAAACAATTATTAGTATATAAAAAGGGACATTCAGGAATATTTTTTGGGAAAATCCTTAAATATCTGTGGCGTCCATGAATACAGTCAGAATATTTGCCTGGTCGTACTGTTAGCTCACTTATTTTCATCTTCTCAGTCGTTTAAAACGAACCAGCAAAGACGTGTACTGAAACCGCAGATGCTAAACTGACCAATCAGCATTTCAACATCAATTGCTATTAATAAGTTTGTTTTTATTGGCATCAGTGGGTCAATTCCAACAACCAGACATGAGGACGAGTAGACAACTCCATGGGCTTGCATAAGAGTTAGGCTGAAAGAATCAAACAAAACCAAAACAGTGACAGCAAAATCATTTTAAAGGTGCACCGAGCTTCATCCCATTTCCTCTCCTTAAACAGTTTATAATGTATTTGTAAGTAACAACGTGCATGAAACATCAAGGGCCTCTGCAGCTGCAAACTGAAAACAAAACCAATGCTTATTATTAGCCATGATACGACCAGGATCTCAGCTTCATTTCAGAATTATAACTGAAATAAAACTCAATACAATTGAACAGAACATTAAACAAACACAACATGACATGTTCAAAGACCCTCAAAATACATAGTGCAACAGCAACAGCAACAAAAGCTCAACAAATTTGTAAAAAAAAATTATAAACAAAAACAAATAAATGAAAGAACTTGTAAAGTGATCTGATGCATCTTTAGCTGCAGAGAGGCAAAGTGTGGAGCCCAGCAGGTATTTCAGGATTATCTGCGAGTATTGGAACTCATGTTCTCCAATACTGGGAAATATACAGTAGTTTTCTATAAAGTGCTACAAAAAACTCTGTCCATGTGAGTTTCCACTAAAATTTATAACCTGGAAAAATGTATCCTGGTCATTTAAAAAAAGCCTGTTTACCTTGGTTGTAACTGAAATATGGAGTCAAATTATTCCCTCTAAATGTAAAATTTAAAAGGGAATAATCACTTTAAATAAGTTTAAATAAAATAAGCTCTACCAGTGCTGGTCATTTACATGAGGGTTCGGTGAACACATTTCACTGGATTGCCAATATTGGAATATTACTCCACACCGTTATAAATAAGTATCGAGCGGGGTGGACACTTTGGTCCCTAAAACTGAGCTTGGAGCGGATGGCTTAGTTTTAACATTCAATTATTTCAAACACACACACACTCTCCTTAAAACCTGCCAGGCTCCCCAGCACAAATAAATAAAACACTTTAAAGAAACAATGCAGTCAAAAACATTTTCCTTTTTGCAGCATGAACATTCGGCAAGAATCAATGAAACACTTTTTTTTTTCCAACATCAACTAATGCTGCTTCAAATGGGAAAAACATAAAGCAAAAAAATTGCATCAACCTTGAGGAAAAACAAATATTTGTGCCATTTTACAGCGTTGCTTTGACATTTGGTACCTGGAAACACACCATATCGTACCAATGTCCCAAACCCATGTGATAGCAGTTCATTGATCTTCGTAGGTAATTCTTGTCATGGATTGCAGTAATAAATCGTCAATAAAACCTTAAATCTGATGTTTACTTTAACTATGTCTAACTTTCATAAAACCTTGCGTTACCCACTACTCCTAGTTCTTTTGGCCCCGATTCCCATTCAGGCCAACTGACTAATAAAATAAGACTGATTATGACCCCTGATCAAACCAAAATAACTAAGCGAATTCCTGCTGGTAGATGTTTTTTTTAGTTTTTTTATTAGAGTCATGTAACCACATTTCCTTCCACCGGATTGCAGAAAATAACTTAATATTGGTTGTTGAAGCGTACACAAATAGAGACTTAGTCGGAACAAAGCAAGTCGGATAAGAAATAAGAAAAAACGTCAAAGGAATGAAGTAACAAAATACACAGCACCTCAAAGAACCCACCATGTGGTTTTCACATTCTGAGCTTCAAGCTGACAAATTTCAATAACAGGATCAATAGTAAAGTTTCAGTTTATGGGAAAAAAACAAAAACAGTGGAGCCAGCAGCTAACTTTCTATTTGTTCAATAAATTCTCCTATTTCAGCTCCAAAGCAGCATCAGTCCATGAACCTCTCTCTCCAGGTTCTTGTGGATTTTTATGACTTTTTCCAGCCTTCTGAATGGAGGTGTGTTGTATTTTGCATTTAAAATTACCTTTGTTTATTTTATCATCAAGGATATCATCAAGATTTCACCAAAATCTGGGTGAAAACAAGACAGAGTTGCTGTGTTTGTGTACACATAACAGCGAGGGGAGGTGGGGGGTATAGAAGGCCATCTAGGTTGCATAGCGATACTAAAAGCTAAAGCTGCTATCATGTCTGATAGATTATACACGAGTAAAGCACAACAGGAAGCAGAATCACAGGGGAGGTGAAGGCAGCAATGAGAGAAGAAGTATCCATTATTGTCCCTTTTATCTTCCAGTCTGGTCATTTTTGGCCAGTCAGTAAATTTTAGATTAAAGTCTGATTGCACTTCTACATTTACATGAGGAAAGTGAGTGAGAAACATGTTTCATTACAAAGCTACACGATAAATCAGTTAGTTTCAAGAAAGGTTGGTTGAAACAAAAGGAATGATTTATGTTCTGCAATCATGGCTATCATTTTTATTATTTATTAATATTGTTTTTTACCATTAAACATCCAAATCAAGTGGCTTCAGATTATTGTCACCTGAAAGTTGAAGTAAAGACTCGAATGTGCGTGATTATGACCTTTAAGAGTAGTATATTGAAATTTATAAAAAACAAAAAAGCTGAACATTATGGTAGACTTCCCCCAACATCACTTTCTCCTTTTGACCTCTACGCTCCAAAAATTCCTGTTTTAATAACCCTTAGATTTTAAAATTTAAATATCTAGACTTTTGCCTAGGAAATCTGTCAATTCACCTTTAATGGTTTGAGGATTCTTCAAATTTTGTTTTCCAGGTGATGTCCTGATATCCTTTGACAGTAAGTGTGCTTTGGAACCTTTTTAGATTTACTTTGGAGTGGGCTATGTGTGCATTGATTGCTTTTTTATTGTCCTTTGATTTATCAACAAGTGTAGACGTACACCAACAAATTGGCTGGGGAGTGGAATTGGACAATATTCAGATCAGTTTGCTTGTTGACAAGCTGAGTAGAAACAGCTAAAAATCAGATTTTCCTTTTTTCTAATCACTGGGCCCACCATAGTTAGCAGGTTGCACCTACTCTCAGGGGTGGAAGCTGATAATGTGGATAGAAGACTCACAATCAGCTATTTTCAGTGTCAATGAGTGTTTAAAAACAAAGTCAGAGAAAGCACAGAGATGCAGGAAGCTATTGAAAAGCAAACTGTACTTTCTACAACATTGATACACATCTGCTATTTATTCAGACTGTGAAAGAGAGCAAGACTTTTAGCAGATAACAGGAAGGTTGAATATCTTATCACAATGTTTTTCTATCTGTTATAAAACATGAAATTAAAAATATTTTCAGCCTTTTGGCATTCCCAGAGTTAATGTAAGAATCTACATTTACTACGTTATACATACATACATTTTATTGTAAAGCTAGTTGAGCTAACCACGCTAATCAATGACATATTGATTGAAGGAATATTTTGAATGCCAGGTCAAAGTTTCACGACAACCAGAGGTTGGAAATCAGCCAAAAAAGTCTGATCAGTGTACATCTGGATAGGGTGAAATGTTACGTTGAAACAAACTGTAATAAGCAAAGTACCCTCTAACACCTGTGAAGATAAAATATAGACTGTGATCTTATTCTAAATAATTTCCGTAAAAACAAGTTTTGTAAAAATGTTCCAATTTTAAACGTCCATTCTTGTCAAAAGGGACATATTCTACATTTTTATCTGCATTTTTTAGAATACTGTGGACATTTGTGGACAATGCACATAGGTTTTCTTATTTAGCATTGGGCTGAAGGCTACTTCACTAATTTTTTGACATCTTGATCAGCTTCAATTAGCTCCATTACAAAATGTACAGGACTTAGACTTGTTAAAGCTGGACTATATTTTCCTACATGATTGACGTGGTTCCTGAACCCGACCTAATTAAAGAACCACAGCACCAGTTTTAAACTTTGATCAGAGTCTAGAGGCCATAAAGACAAATTTTACATTTGTAAACAAGTTGACGTTTATCTGTGGGCTTCTGTTAGTAATAAAAAAAAAAAAAACATTTTAAATTTAAATAAATTTAAAATTTGAAAAACACCCAGGTTGTGATGTGGCAAATCAAATCTAAATTTAATTTAACTAGAAATCAAGGTAAAAAACCTTGACTTTTCCACACCTGGAGAATGAACCAATCAGTTTCCATATTTCAGACTTCCGGGCGGCCTATGCCAACCTTCATTATTACTAAGAGTACCCGAGTATTGCTTCAAGACAGACACACAACATAACTCACCCAGTATTTGATTTCAAATTGCTTATTCTCTGCACTACAGTGTGCAAGAATATTCGTGGAAGGCTTATAAGAGCAGATATATTTATGTTTTTATTCAATAGATTAACCCATTTTTCTCTGTTGTTTTGCAATTTAGTATGGAAAAAGGTTCACAAAGCTTTTGCAGTGTCCTCGTGTCAGCAAAAAAAAGGAGCAGATTTTGTGCTTTGTTCCAACTTCCTGTTTGCTGAGAAATAATTTAATCTCTAAGAGGCTACAAGCAGCCAAGGTTGTGCAGTTTGACTTCCTGGTGTTATCAGCTGTGATTTGATGTGTTTAACCTGGAGTAGGAGGTAAGTGACAGTGGGAGAGGATACATTAAAGGAGAAGACGTGACTAAACAGTAACGAGTACTTGGGCCTATACAGCCTTATGCAGCAGTTGGTTCTTTTCTCCTTCCTTACAGTATGACAAAGGAGGCTCAGCTCAGGTTCTGCAGCTGCATCTGTCCTGTGGTCAAAGCTGCAGCGGCTTTCAACCTGCAGATATATAAATAACTAACACAGGCACTTTGTCCTGGGTGGTGGCCATATGACGGCCCATTTGCTCCTGGCCTGTGTGCACATGGAGGACCTCAGGTGTCTTGGTAAGGTAGATAAAAGCAGCCGGGGTTGTCATCGTCGGGTGACCAGAAGGACGATGGCCTTTTGTGGTGGAGTTCTCTGCGGACGCAGCGGGGACACGGCTGAGCTTTCTGTCGACACTCTGCATGGAAAACGGCACCGCAGCCGTCACACCTGTCAGTCAGCAAATACTGAAGTTAATACTCAAACATCACATCAACACCAGCCAACTTCCTTCATCGTAATGTCTTGGTACTACTAATATGACGTTCAACAACCAAATACAAACCCTTGCAGTAACAGTACTTTGTTACACTTTCTCTAGCCTTACTGAACTTTTTGAGGCATGGCTAAGCACCTGATTGGTCAGTCACTGACAGACTCTGTGTAAGTGGAAGTCCATGACTGATCATGCCACAAGCCGCTCCCCATGGAGATACACCGAGGTTTGCAACATGCCTGTACAGTGTGTTGGAAATTGGGCATACTTCAACTTTTTTAAAGTATGTGGTATTTTAAATGTTTTTTTTGCGGCACTAGTTTTTTTTGACAGTAAGCAGTAAGCAGTAAGAACCACCTTTAGCTGCAGCTGCAGCTGCAAGTCTTTTTGGGGGTATGACTGTCAACTTTTCATCTCTTGAAATTGAAACTTTTTCAATGCTTCGTCAGTTTGGATAGGGAGTGTCTGTAAACATCAATTTCCATGTCTTGCCATAGAATCTCAATTGGATTTAGGGTTTTGAGTTGGACTGAACCATTCTTATACATGATCATGTTTTGATCCATTGTATGTTTGGGGTCGTCCTGCTCGGAGGTGATCCTCAGCTCCACTCCCAAGTCTTTTGCAGTCTCTAACAGGTTTTCAGCCAGAATCCCCCTGTATTAAACTCCATTCATCTTCCCATCAACCCTAACCACCTTCACTATCCCACCTGAAGAAAAGCCTCCTCACAGCATGGTGCTGCCACCACCACGCTTCACAATGAGAATGGGATGTTCGGGGTGATGTGTCTTGCATGTTGGCAAAAAATGTTTAACTCCGTCTTTTACATGTTTGTGTCCCCTAAAGTAGGACTTTTAATGGCTTTCTTTTAGCAGCGACTTTTAAGTTGCCACTCTTCCGTATAAGCAAGATTTGTGAAGTACACGACTAAAAGTTTCAATTGACAGCTTCTCCCGCCTAAGCTGTAAATCTCTGCAGCTCCTCCAGAGTCACCATGGGCCCTTTGCCTATCTCTGGTTAATGTTCTCCTTGCTTGGCTAGTCAGTTTAGATGGACGGCCATGCCTTCTCTGTTGCACCCTCTTTTTTCAGACGATGGATGATGTATAATTTTTCCTTGAGATTAAAATGGAATGAAATGAGGCAAATGTTCAAGGTGTATGAGTACTTTTGCAAGAGCGGGCGAGACCTAAACTGATCAGGTTACGACAAAGCTTTAAGCACAGCTGACTGGGAACAACAAACATCTTTCACCACATTGTAAGCTTACCTGTTTGAAGCATTTTTTTATTCTATCGGTTCAACTTACAGCTCTGTTGGCTGGTGTCATATTTCTTGTCAATCAGCTAGGGCAATTGCTTCTTTAGGTCTGTAAGCGTTCCCTTTTAACTCCAGGCTTATTTGCATAATCAGACTTGTGGATCCACAGCTTCCTGTCAGGTCACAGCCGGAGGGTCAGACTGGGTCAACAAACATCTTTGGCCCTCAGCCCCAGCAGCAGATCTCCATGGTGTTGTGTTTTGAGTCCCCTGCTCAACATCCTCTACACCTACGACTGTAGCCCTGCTCACCACAACAACACCATTGTTAAGTTTGCAGATGACACCACTGTGGTGGTGCTCATCTCTAGGGGGTCCACCTATAGGGATGAGGTGGAGCAGCTACAGTGTGGTGCACTTCTCAACAGAAGGTTCAGGAGTTTAAAAAATAGCTGACTGAACACGATGGTAACATTATTATCTGATGTAGATTTGTAGTTTTGTCAGAGGTAGTCAAAACTACCAATGAACTACAAATATTGCTTCCTATTTAAATATGACTTTAGTAAATGGATTAAGTTAGAGTAATTGCATCTAGTTGTTGCTCAGTTCTCTACTGTCTGCAGGACAACAGATACAGCTGTTATCAGTTCACACTTTAACACTCAGCTCAACAGCTGGGTGTGCCTGTGAATGTGTGAATTCCACGCTACAACTCAGCGTCTTTCAGGAATCGCTTCTGTTTAGCTCTTATCTCTTTGCTGTCTGTCTCTCTGACTCTCGGTGATGAAGACGAGGCTCTGGACTATGTCGAGGAAAATCCCCTCTCCCTCTGACTCAGCTGGTGTTACAAACAAAAAGCAGGGGCGAAAGCTTAAAGTGACACATCCATATTATCAACTCACTTCGAAGCTGCAAATCATCAGGCCATTAAACTAAACGACCATAGAAAATATCTTGTTTTAGATTTTTTTTAAATATACAATAGTGGAATCCTAGGTTCATGATGATAAATAATCAGATCTGAGGTCCCCGTTTTTAGCTGACAGTAATGGTGAATGCTAAATGAAACTGTTTATCTGGGATCTATCAAACTGCAGGCATAACGTCTTGCATCTGAATCAAGTTTTATCAGATTGAAGAAAATGTTAATCAGGTCTACAACCAACTTTCTCGGTGAGTTACGGTTTCTAGAGCTTGTGTGAGGATGTCTACCTTCGGGTGACGTTCTCCTGAAAGGGGTAGATGACCTGTCTGTTTTGGCAGAGCTCACAGATGAAGCCCTTTTCTCGACACAGGCTGCAGCTGAACACGTGGGAGCTGGCAAACTTGATCACCTTGGACAGGAAGGGAGCCAGTTTCCCATCAATTACCTTGAGGAGGAGGAAGACGGAGCAAAAATTGAGAGAAGTTAAGACGAAGGTAAGGTGGATATGTACAACTGATGAAATGTCAGAAGTCCCTGTCCTCCTACTCATACATCAATTCTATATCATCAATATCATATACCTATATCTTCATGACAACAGCTCTGGGCTTCAAGTCAACAAGCTTGGTTTGAGAAAATCCTTTGAAGAACAACAGCAGAGAGAACAATGGAGTGTAATGGTGGTTTCTTTGTAAAAATCTATGACTGTTCTTGTACAATGAGGCAGACAAAACATTGAGATAAGAAGCTGGTGAAAAGGTCTGGAGTACAGAACCAAACCGTATCACTGATCAGACCTAAAAAGACCTGCACGGTCTATAATTCATACTCTGTATGACTAGCCAGAGAGCAGCTTTGGATTTTAAATCAGTTTTGTGCTGAAAATCCGCTCCACCGGCTTATTTAGTGGCTACATATCAAAAGTTACCAACTTACAGCATGTTTCATCAGGGCAAATACTTAAAATAGTAAATAAAAAGAGTTGTACTCAAAGGCAGCAAAGCAACAGAAGAATAGTGCTAAATAAGGGTGTAACAAAAAAATAAAACAGAATCAGAAGAAATCTGAAAAGTGGAGAACTTTTTCATGGACCTGTACGTCAGCAGCATTTGTCCTGTCAGGAGACCAAGGCAGTGCACGACATTTAAAGTTTAAAAATAAAAACAGCTGTAATATGTTTAATACATATATAGTTAAATTGAAAATGGTTAAATAAACTAGGACTGAAGCAATTAATCGGATTAATAAATTTTTGAATTAACCGCCAACTAATTTAGTAATTGAATAACAGTTAACTGGAGTATACAGACTCTAAAACATGCCATTTGGTGAAAGAATAACCCACTCAAAGCAGTAATTAGACCAAAATTGTACAAAAAATATATACTATTTGCATTTAAAATTAAAAACCTTTTTTGTCTGTAAGTATGCATTATCCAGAACTCCTCAAGTAGCGCATAAAATATATATATATATATATATATATATATACACACACACAGTACAGACCAAAAGTCTGGACACACCTTCTCATTCAAAGAGTTGTCTTTATTTTCATGACTATGAATATTGTAGCTTCACACTGAAGGCATCAAAACTATGAATTAACACATGTGGAATTATAT
>JAHUTJ010075345.1:0-18040 GCA_036250325.1 Characodon lateralis | reverse complement strand
AGCTCCTGTGGAAGGTTGAACTTCTTGAGTTGCCTCAGGAAGTACAGTCTCTGCTGGGCCTTCTTTCGAACAGTGTCTATGTGTGAAGACCATCTCAGATCCTCAGAGATGGTGGTTCCTAAGAACCAGAGTGTTGTTGAGGATGGTGAGGTGGGGGGTACAGGGGGTGGTGTTCTCCGAAAGTCCACCACCATTTCCACAGTCTTGAGTGGGTTCAGTTCAAGGTAGTTCTGACCGCACCAGTGGACCAGCTGATCCACCTGCTGTCTGTATGCAGACTCATTACCGTCCAAGATCAGTCCAACGACAGTGGTGTCATCTGCAAACCTATGGAGTTTCATGAACGAGTCCGCTGAGGTGCAGTCATTTGTGTACATGGAGAAGAGGAGTCAGGATAGAACACACCCCTGGGGGGCACCAGTACTTATTGATCTGGTTCGGCAGAATATGCTCCACAGTCTCACGTGCTGCTGTCGGTCCGTCAGGAAGCTGTTGATCCACTGACAGGTGGAGGCTGGGACGTTGAGCTGGGTGAGCTTCTGGTGGAGGATGTCTGGTATGATGTTGTTGAAGGCTGAGCTGAGGTTTACAAACAGGATCCTGGCGTACGTACCTGGGTGATCGAGGTGTTGCAGGGTGAAGTGTAGACCTAAGTTAACAGCATCACTGCCGACCTGTTTGCTCGGTAAGCAAACTGCAAGGGGTCCAGCAGGGGGCCTGTGATGTCTTTCACGTGCTTCATCACCAGCTGCTCAAAGGATTTCATGATCACAGACGTCAGGGCTACAGGCCTGTAGTCATTTAATCCTAAAATGGCGGGTTTCTCTGGAACTGGGATGATGGTGGATCGTTTGAGGCAGGAGGGGACCTCATACTTCTCCAATTATTTGTTGAAGATCCGTGTGAAGATCGGAGTGAGTTGATTTGCACAGGCTTTCAGGCATGATGGGGAGACATTGTTAGATCCTCCAGCTTTCTTTGTTTTCATGCGCTGAAAGAGCCTGTTTTCATCATCCTCGGAGATCTTTAGTGCAGGCAGAGGATCTGAAGGTAGGGGGTTAGTTACTTTATGGGAGGAATTTGTTCTTGAATGGGATGTGGAGGAGATGGTTTGAGGTGTGAATGGCTTCTTGGCATGTCTGCAGTTGAAGCCATTCAGACGATTGGCCAGGCGAGGACTCTGTTCAGGATGGGTGGGGAGGGCTCCTGTAGGCAGTCAGGTTTCTCAGACCATTCCATACAGCCGAAGTATCACCAGTAGAAAGGCAGTTTTTCAGCTTCTCACTGTAGCTTCTCTTGGCTGCTTTGATCTTCTTTGTTAGTTTGTTTCTGGCCTGCCTGTACCGCACCCAATCTCCACTGCTGTGAGCTTCTTCCTTTTCCCTGCGCAGATTCCTGAGATGCATAGTAAACCATGGCTTGTTGTTCCAAACGGTGCAGAAGGTCTTCGTCTACACACACATGTTCTCACAGAAACTGATGTATCATATCACCACATCAGTTAGTTAGCGCTGTTAAAATATCCCAGTATTATGATGAAAGAGTCTGTGTATTTTTTCTCTACATCTGCAATCAGCTCAACAAGATGTTTTTCCGTGGCAGAAGTGCAGCCATGCGGTGGAAAATATGAGCCGATTATTATAAACGAGGAAAACTCTCTCGGTGAATAAAACGGTTTACAGATTATGGAAAATTACTCCAGATTCAGACTATATGTTTTCCCCAGCACTTTTACGTCTCTGCACCGACCTTCATTTATATAAAAGCAGATTCCGCCTCCTCGCTTCTTCCCCGATAGCTCCGCGCCGTGATCCGCTCTGAGCAGCTGGAATTACGGCATCAGCAGTGCGCGGTCCGGGATGTTTTCACTCAGCCATTTCTCGGTGAAGCAGAGAACCACTGATCCGCGGAGGTCCGTGTTTTTACCGGTGAGAAGAAGCCGCTCATCCATCTAGTTGCTTAGAGAGAGGACATTTGCCATGTGGATTGAAGGTAGTGGTGTGCGAAGTCCTCTTTTGCGTAGCTTTACCAGCGGGCCAGCACGCTTTCCCCTCCGGCACATTTGACGCAGTATCCCGTATAGTGCCGCAGCTCCGCTTGCCAGGAGCTCAGTGAACCTCAGATCGATGAATGATGGTGAAAAAATCCCAAGAGAGGAGGATGTTGAGAAGTTCCTCTGTACTGAATGAGACCACTGAATTGTGGCCCGAGACCACAGTGCTGTGGCTCGAAAAACATAAAAACACACAAAATTCAAAAACAAAGAGAGAGCAAAGCTCCGAGGCTGCCATCGTCGGCGACATCTTGCTAGGATGTCAGGCTCTTCTTCATCTACGCTATTGGCAAGCGTATCGAAATATGTCTTGGCAGTCATCGCAATCCAGCCTCTTTAGGCTCATCGCTATCTACGCCATTGGCAGGCGATTCATTCAGCCGTCGGGCTCACTCACGCCATTGGCAGGCATTTCATTCAGCTGTCGGGCTTACTCATGCCATTGGCAGGGGTTTCATTCAGCTTTGTCAGGCACAGTCACGCCATTGGCAGGCATTTCATTCAGCTTTGTCAGGCACAGTCACGCCATTGGCAGGCGTTTTCAAACATGCCTTGGTAGGCATCTCAATCCTACGCCTCGTCAGGCATTCATCTAGCTGCCTTGACGCCCGGTCAGGTGCTGCCCCATCTTCGTCTGACCTGACATCAGCCATCCACGTCTCTTCAGTCATAACTCAGGTAAGCCCATTCGAGCCTAATCCATAAAAAATTTGGTCTGAGTTTTCATTCGCCGCTCATCTCAGATCATTCATAACTAATTTCCTTTTCCTTCAGTTCAGCCTCAGCCTGACCTCGGCCCTTTTGGGGGAAGACGTACCTAATCATAATCCTAAAATGTTTATACAAACCCACTTTATCCTCAGCGTTTACGTCTTCCTCGGGGGTCTGAGCGCCAAAGAAATAATCTTTCACTAATAAATTCTTTAACTGTCTTCTTATTGTTTCTCAGTTATGTGAGTCTTCCCAGGTTGAAATGGAGTTTAAACGAAAATTTAACATGGAAGACTCACCACCCTGCCATGTCCAATCACTCCTCACTGGCTGCTCCAATCAGCGGCAGGTCCGCACTCCTCCTAAGCCAATCATCTCCCAGGGCATCACTTTTAAATACCCTCTGCATGGAAAACACCGCTCTTCTGCTGAGCTTCGACCCTCCTCCACCCCTTCTCCACCATAGGCTCTCAACTCCTTCCATACCAAGGCCTACGCCACCACCAGCATCGGATCCCAGGGGGGGAAGACGTACCAAATCATAATCTTAAGATGTTTATTCAAACCCACTTCATCCTCAGTGTTTACGTCTTCCTCAGGGGTCCGAGCGCCAAAGAAATAATCTTTCATTAATAAATTCTTTAACCCTCTTCTTGTTGTTTCTCCGTTATGTGAGTCTTTCCAGGTTGAAATACTTTCTCACGGTGCACAGGCAATATACCTGAAAATTACATCCACGCACTATGGGTATGTACACCTGTTCAGAGGTTCTGGTGCCTGATATGTGAAGACTTATGAAGTCCGGTTCTGATTCTGTCTGGAGGAGGGGTCGGAGGGGTCTGCATGGTTTGGGCGGGCAGACTGGCCAGAGTTGTACCCAGGAAGGAGTGGTCTTGGCTTTTCAGTGTGTTTTGGTTTTGGCTCTGTGGGCTCTCTGCCTTTTGTGGGATTCAGTATGGATTTTCTCATGTGGCTACCTTGGGTTGGTGTATGGGTGTCGGCTACGTGTTCCTGGGTTTGGTGCTGTGGGTCTTCTTTTCATAGGGGTGCACTTTTGTAGGGGGCTTTATTTTTGGGAGGATGGTGGGGGCACATTTGCACAGTGTGGGCTTTGCGCACAGCTTTAGCTTTGGGTGCTCTTTGCTGCATTCTGTCCTCCACTGTATGGCATGCTGTGGTGGAGGGGTGGTGGTCCTGTGCGGTGCTGCGATGCGGGCGTCACTAGGCACATTCAGATTACACATTCAGATTACAATACATATAGATTGACTCTTTTTAGTGATTAGGTGATTTTTCAAGTCAGTTGGGTGTATTGATTTTATTTAGGGGTATCAGAGCAATCTGGACTGAATACAAATATTTTCCTTCCCTTCACAATATAATACAGTGAAGTCTGTGATTTTATTTGTGAAAAAATGTGGAAATGCTAAGGGGATGTGAACACTTTTGAATGTGTCATCCTAGAGTGCAGGAAGAGACTTTGTCCAATTGATGACTGCAGCGATTGCATGTTTCCTCCTAACTTTATGTCTGTGCTCATGTAATCTGCTTGTTTTTTTTTTATGTTGATTTGAATAACTAACCTTTTCTGAAATAAACAGACTTCCAGGCACTGTGTCTTGTTGCTCTACTTGGTCACAATAATCTTTTTGTTTGACTTGTTTCAATCTCAGCAAACATCCAGACCAGTGGTTGCTACCATGGAACATTTTGCGGTGCCAGTTTTAAGAATAATAAAAAGAGAACAAATTTAAATAATGACCCCAACTCTGAAACAGCAGGGAAGCCCACATATGTTAAAAGTGTTAATAGATCAAATTTAAAGCTGTCAGTTTGACTTAACAGCAAGAATTTTGGAGCTGTTTTTCAATGTTTGAAAAGACAAATTGACTAATCCCTACAAATCTAGCAATATAAATTAAAACTTGCAAAGAATGACAGTTTTCACAGTGTAAGGACTTAAGAGCACAGATTGCCTGTTTTTACACAGCAAATGAGATGTCTGCTCTTACTAATGTTTTCTGTACTGTGAGTCACATATGCATGGTGACTTCTGTTGGCAGGCTTTTTTCCACCAAGACTTCTGCAAATAATGTAAACTAAGCACAAACACACAAAGGGCAAATGTTCTTGTCACATTAGAGAGGTGCTCAGTGCTTCACACAATCTTAAAAATGCCCATTTAGCTGCTTTATTTTTCTTTAATGTGATACTACTGTTACACGTTAAGCTCCTGCCATCAGTGTGTAAACATAACTCCATCAATCAAACTTCATTTGTAGGGGAATTATAGGCTAGTGAAACACAGAGTTCTTTACAGAAGGTGAAAACAGACAGACAAAATTCTCAATCCACTGGAAACAAACATTAAAAAATTATCAAACTAAGTAAACATCCATCAGCTATACCTGCTTATCGTGACTCGTGCCTAGTTCCAGCAGTCACTGGGCGATAGGCAAGGTACAACTAACAAAACTATAAAAAATATTCCCCCTTTACTCCAATATCCAAAAATAAAATCCAGTACAAGCACATATCTTCATTCCAGCCTTGAACATATCAGTGGGAGTGTAAACATGAATTAATCTGCTTCACTAACCTGCACATTGAGAGGCAGGCGGGGAAGCAGCAGTTACAGTTACTGTTCCCCAGCCATGGATAAAAACAAGGATAAAACATAGACAGAACTGTACACAAACAAAGATGCTGGTTGGAATTATGCACCTTTAAATACACGAAGGAAACCTACTTCTATCCCAGCCCAGGAAGGAGGAGTCACAGCTGGAATCCCCGTGATGTCATGGAGCCACTGACAAAAAAATGTTCCCCGCTACACCTTGTTCTCTAACCATGTGACTCTCCTAGAGAGGAGGACAGTGGAAGAAATGTGTTATAATGACCAACTTGCTGGTAAGCTGGACTAATTCTTCAAACTTGGATCCAGAGTTGACTATGATCTGATGTTAAGAAATCCATTGATTGAGAAAAACCAAGGTTAAGTATGATCTGCTGTCCAAATAAACCAGCATTCATGCAAAAAGGGGCAATTAAGACAATCTTTCTTCAACCTTTCTTTCTGAGCTTCGGCAAAAAAGCAACCTGCATGTCAGAGATGCTCCAAAGAGACGTTGTCTCTAATCTAAGCTGTTTTCTCCGAGGCCTCAGCTCTGCATGCCTGATGTGTGCTGACCCAGCTCAGCTAATGTGAACAGACCTCTAAGCTTTGAGGCTTGTAGATTTGTGCTAAGTTGTGTTCTAAAGTTACGACAAACTATTTTTTAATAGGTGGATTTGACACAGATTAGCCATAATCCGCCACCAGTGCTCATGCTCACATTAATATGTATATTAATCATAGGTAAATGTACATGTAACAAGCTTTAAGCTTTCCTTTGTTTGCTAAAACTGCTTATGGCTAATGCTGGAGCCAGGAAGGTTAAATGTATACATCTGACTCGTCGCCATTTTATAAGAGACCTCAGACGTTTCCCTCCACCATTTTAGTAGTCCATTACTCCATGTGTTGGCTAGTTAAAGGGTTAAGATCAACTGTCAATTTAATTGATTTCTGAACCAGCAAAATAATGTTTTCTTAAATATTATTTAACTAAAATAAAGATGGCAAATTAAACAACATTAAAAAGCAATGATCCAAGATGGTTGATTTCAAATTCAGCAAATCATTCTTTAAAATATTATTTTGCAAACAAAAATTAAAACTGGAAAACCAATTGCATTCAAAAGTTCCGTGCACTTTGCTGACAATACTGTCATTATATATGTTTCAGGTGTAGAAGCAAGCAGGATGTTATCTTGTAATCTCTTCATTCCCTTTTTTCTCTCCTCCCTTCTTTTCTCCCTCTCTTCCTTTTTTCCTTTTTGCCCTGCCTCTCTCTCTTTCTTGCATCTTATCTTTTTTCCTTCTTGTTTCGGGCTCCGTGTCCGTAACAATTTAAATAATCCCAAAGCAGTTTCTAATAAAGTTTTTTTTTTTTTTTTTTTTTGTTTTTTATAATTTTATTTTATAAATATGAAGATTATTAAAGTGTTAGCCGTAATGCTCCACTTGTGAAAGTAAATCTGTTTGGTTTTTTTTTGGGTGCCGGACAGGACACGGTTTAAAAAAAAAAAAAAAGAAAAAGATTTTGCATTGTGTTTGAAGACATACAAATTATGGGTTTTAGTTAGTTGTAAAAGTAATTTAACCTAATTTCAAACTTCCTTAAGATAAACCTTAGGGTTCTATAAAGTAGTAGAATCATACCAACCATAGAGTTGTAAGGACTTGAGTTTTGTGTTTTGCTGTCCTCCCAATGTGTCAGGTGTGTTAGCACAGGTAAATGAGAATGAGCTTTGCTTTGGAAAAGTGTTGTTAGTGGCTCCATGACATTACGGGGATTCCAGCTGTGACTCCTATTTCCTGGGCTGGGCTTAAGGTTAATGTGTAATCAGAGATGCAGAGTTTCCAGCCAGCCTCTTTGATGTTGTACAATTCAGTATATGTTTCATACCATGGCTGCAGCACAATTGGTTCAGAACATGACCAAGCCTACAGGTCTTCTGGGGTATTGTTAGTTTGCAGAGGTGAGTATCTATCAGAAAAAGTCAAACTGAGGAACAGCGGTAAATCAATGACAAGGTTCATTGATCCGCATGGGAAGGGAACGTTGGCCTATATGGTCCATAGGCCACTCAGCATGTCTATGCTGACCTCTTTCCACCGCTGAAAGAATCAGCTAAATGCGGGTGAGTATTAGAAAACTGGACCATGGAGCAATGGAAGAAGGTGGCCTGGTCGGTGAATCATGGTTTCTTTTTCATCATGTTGATGGTCAGGTGTGGAAACCCATGCCACCAGGATCCACATTGGGAAAAAGACAATCTGGTGGATTTAATATGATGCTGTATGCAATGTTCTGCTTAGAAACTTTGGTTCCTTCCATCTATGTGGTAGGTTTGTGTACTTTACACAAATTACCTACCAAAGCACTCCTGCATAGCATATACTCTTTGATGGGGAAGGCATTTCCTGATGGACATTGTGTCTTTCAATAGGATGATGCACCCTATCAACAAGCCTTAACAGTTGAGGAATGGTTGGAGGTACTGATTTTGCCTTCAAGCTCTCCAGATTTTAATCTCATCGAGCATCTGTGGGATGTGCTAGACAAACAAGTCTAATTCATGGAGACCACGCCTCACGGCCTATAGGGCCTAAATGATCTGCTGCTAACGTCTTGGTGCCAGATAACCCGGCACAGTTTCAGGGTTCTGGTGGAGTCCATGCTTTGATGGGTCAGGCTTCTTTGGGCAGCAAAATGGAGACAAGCACACCATTAGGCAACTGTTGATAATGTTATGCCTGATCAGTTAATATCTTTTTCTATGTTGAGCATGCATACAAATAAAAAAGCAACAGATGAGTACACCCCTTTTTTGTTTTAAAGCAAAGCCACAAGTACACTTTTTACAAGTTAAACATTTAACATTTATACATTTGATAAAGTCAATTAATCCATTCCAAATTTGTCATCATTTTCCAAATTATCCTTCAGACCTCAGAAGTTCTTCATTTCTGCAAATAAACTTGCTTCCCTCAGTTCCAATCAGTTTTTTACTCAGATTCCCACTCTCCTTGCTGCCTTAGAGCAGTTAGGGAACTTAGTGACAGGAGCTCAAGGTCCACTTCGTTATTCTTAGCGCTCCTGGAATGCGTTTCCTCCACCCTGTTATTTTGTTTGTGTTCACGCAGCTCATGTTAGGAAACTTGTTTGGCCCGACTGCTCCGAGCCAGGATAACAAGCAGCCCCTGAGGCCAGTGATGTGCTGCTGAACTGTTGGTGAAAAGGAACACTTATGATAAGATTAATAACAAGCTTTCTGTTGTTCATTTTTCAGGGAAAAGAGCAGATTTGTCACCCTAAACCTAAACAAGTCCATTTAAGGCTGAGAAATATGACCTTCAAAATAATCAAAGTAAATGTGACTTTATAAAATCTAAAAATGAAATTGTTCAGTGCCCTGGATTGTAGAAGGTAAAACATTAATTAGAGGAGTAGTGTAACACTCCTGTGGTGGCTAAAAGAAAGAAATGACACAGTCTAGTATACATCGGTACCTAAAACATTAATCGAACTGGAGTGCAAAAAAAATTTATTCAGTTCATTTATATTCCACAACTTCACAAGGCAAGGTTTATTTGTATTGTACATTTCAATAGTAAGACAATTCAAAGTGCTGTACATGAAAAAAAGAAAGATATATAATAGGAAAAGTACATTACAGTGGCATAAAGGTAATTAATTAAATAATTAACAAACACAAAAAAATTAAAGAGAATAAAAACAAATAATTAAAATGATAATAAAAAATGAAAAATTTATGATAAATGATGAACGGAAATTTGACAGAAAACTTAACTGTTTAGATAGCACAGTCAAAGGCCACTCTAAACAAATACGTTTTTACCTTAGGGTTTCAGTGCTTTTACAGTTTTCTGGGAGTTTATTCCAGATTTGTGGAGCATAAGAGCCAAAAGCTGTTTCTCCATGTTTGGTTCTAGTTCTGGCTACTCAGAGTAGATTTGAGCCAGAAGACCTGAGAGGTTTGTGTAGTTGATAGGTAGCTCTGGTAGGACCTGGTTGTCACTTTCCCGCTTAAATACTATACAATGGGGCGACTGTGGCTCAGTAGGAAGAGTAGTCATCTTGCAATCAGAAGGTTGTGGGTTTGATTCCAGCTTCCTCCTGCCATATGTCGATGTGCGCCTGGGCAAGCACTTAACCTCAAGTTGCCTACCGATCTGCGTATCGGTGGATGAATGCGTGAGCATTAGTGAGTGTGATTGGGTGAGTGTGGCTCTAGTGTAAAGCGCTTTGAGTGGTCTGTATGACTGGAAAGGCACTATATAAGTTAATTTACAAGGAGCCAGGGTGCACTTTCTTTCTCCAGTGATTGTATGCTTATAAAGCATGTATCACATCATTTTGGTGTTTTAAACAAAAAAAAAATAATCGGTCAAACCCCACAATCCATATCAATCGTGTACATTTGTCATGTGTAAGTGCAGTCTTCTGAAAGCTCAAATGCTAATAATTTATGTATTGAGCAGCAATGGTCATGTGTATATAGTTTTTTTCCCAGCTTTGTCCTGACCCTGTCACCTACAGTTTAGTCATTTGGTAGAAGACAAAGCTTTCAGTAATGCCACCCATAATATAACATTTTTGTAACTCGTTTCAGAAAGTGAAATTCACATATAGCCATATTTAAATTAGAATGTGTGACGGTTTTCTTTTCCTTCTACTATGTTAAATCGGTCATCGTTCAGTTACATGCACGTGCACACACATACACACTTGGCAAGTAGAGAGAGCACAGCATTTTTCACAGAAATTCCAGCAATGTAGTACTGGCCAGCAGAAAATGCAGGTGTGTTTACTTAGAGCCAATGAAACACACAAAACGTTGAACCAAACTGCTTCTAGAACCACAACACACTATTTTGTCACACTAAAATGTTTCAGATCATCAAACAAATTTGTATATGTGATCAACATACCAATTAAATAAAAAAGTTTTCAAATGATGATTTCATTGATTTTGAAAAAAAAACTATCCAAGCCAACGTGATCATATGTAAAAATATAATTGCTACATTTGTTTAATCATGAATTGCCTCAGCCTATTTACAGTTTTTAAAGTTTTGTTTCACTAGCCATACTCAGACCTGATTGTGGCCTGATCTGTTGAATCCAGAAGTCATTTAAAGGGTTACGTTGGAATTTTGTGAAGAGAGATTCTGTACGCTGCACAAATGCTGCAACCCCTCTGCGGTACCCTCCAACCCACTGCACCAACTCTCTACCCAGATGCAACCGCAAGCAGAGCAGCACACAGCGGAGACCACCCAACCACCTAGCCAACACCAGCAGCCCCAGCACGCCCGTCCACTAGGAAAAAAAAAACTTAAACAAGTGCCCACGCCAGGCACGTCCCTGCCCCCCCACTCTCCCATCCCCCCAAGCTTGGCATGCCCCTGCTGCAAACATCGCACCAAGCCAGCCTGCTAGCCCGCCCACCAAAGCGAAACCACGCCCCCAACCACTGCCGTACACTGCCCAGCCGATCCCCACCTGCCGGCGGTCCCCCCATCTGGCGGACCAGTCGCTGTAACAGGAATTGACATCCAA
This sequence comes from Characodon lateralis, assembly GCA_036250325.1. NCBI lineage: Eukaryota > Metazoa > Chordata > Actinopteri > Cyprinodontiformes > Goodeidae > Characodon > Characodon lateralis. The sequence goes on along the minus strand of JAHUTJ010075345.1, from coordinate 7,084 downwards.
ACCGGGAGAGCCAAAAGGCTACCCCTGGCACCAGTCAGCTCTTGAGACCCCGACCAAACGGCTCGCTCCCCCTCCCGGCCTCCACCTCTAAATGGCAAATAGAGAAGGAGGGTGTGGATAAACCCTTCCGTCTGCTCAAATGCAGTGGGTGCTAGGGTGGGTATGGCCACCAGGCCAGTAACCTATGTCCACTAGCACAGACCCCTCAGAAGACACAAAAGGCCCCCCCGCCAGTGCCCCCTGCTATCCCAACCCAGGCACACCCCAGATGCCCTAGACATCCACCTACATCAGAAACAACGCCCTGCAGGTCAGAGCCATAGGCCCCCCACCTCCACAGAAGATTGAGTCAAAGGAGCCCAGGGAGATTGAACTGATGCTGATTCAGATTTCTGATGCATGATGCTTGAAGCTGAAATTGGAGAACTATGATTGCTCACCTTATTTTTCATCAGAACTCACCTGGTGAAGGCTTTTAAATGCATTTTGTGGACTTCTTGATAGTAAAGAATTACAATAGTGCAGCCTTGAAATAGCAAAAGTATTGACTAGTCTTTCAGCATCATTCTAGGAAAGGATATTTCTAATTTTGGCAACATTTTGGAGGTGAAAGTAGGAAGTCCTGGAAACCGTTTTAATATTGGATTTAAATGACATGTCCTGGTCAAAGGTAAGTCAAGATCAAGATTCTTTACTTTATTACTGGATGTGAATTTAATGCAGTCAAGTTTAAGTGACAGTAGTCCATGTAACTGACGGAAATCATCATGATTTTTCAACAAATATAGCCAAGTGACAGTCAATTAATCCATTCCAAATTTGTCATCATTTTCCAAATTATCCTTCAGACCTCAGAAGTTCTTCATTTCTGCAAATAAACTTGCTTCCCTCAGTTATTACTTTATTACTGGATGTGAATTTAATGCAGTCAAGTTTAAGTGACAGTAGTCCATGTAACTGACGGAAATCATCATGATTTTTCAACAAATATAGCCAAGTCATCAGCATAACAGAGGAAATTTCTCCCATGCTGCCCCATAATTTTACCAAATAGAAGCATAATGTTGTGAAATAATGATGTTTGGCAATTAGGAACTATTAATAAGTATTGTTATTATTTAAATTTTAACAACGTTTTCAGACTAACAAATAAGCTGTTTGACAACAGTGACTGCAATTAATTATTAAGAAAATGACTAATTAAGTTATAACATTGAATTTTAGTCATACAAACAAATCAGAGCACCCTCTGATCTGGAATAATTAGCTAATTAAATTTTGCTCTGTCGGATATTGTCCTGTTAATCCCAGCCCTATGCGACTTCATAGTAGGACAATAGGTACAGAAGGAAATTAGAGTACTGGCGTTCAAAACAACATGCACTGTACACCTACAGAGTACAAACAACTTCTCTCAAATATTTATATGACAATTTATCAACAATATAATTCAACCTTACAGTCAAAATGAGAGTCAATAAACCCTCCACCTAAACTAGGAACAACTAATTATCAAGCAAAGAAAAGGAAAATAAAACAGTAATAAATTGAAAATCCAATCAATTATGGAATAGGCCTAATGAACAGAATGGATGGTGAGCAATAACTAAAATTCGTGAACTAAACTATAATAGAAAAATAATAGGTGAACAACAATGCAGCTATTACACTTTATCATGGATATTTATAGGTCAGAACCAGAAGATATTATGAGAAAATGGGATTTTGACAATTTAGCACAACAGCTTATAAAAACACAAATTGATATGTGTGCACATGTGCAAATAGCCAGTCAGTCGGCAAGCAGGCTAGCAGCTAGGCTAACTAGCAAGCTGGTTGGGAAGCGAGCTAGTGGCTAAGACAATGAGAGACCTTGTGCGCTGCTGTTTGCGTATCAGCACAATGAGAGAGAAAAGGAGAGAAAAAATTAAAGCAGCGCACTGTAGTAGACCCAAGCGCTACTACACAAAGCCAAAAACAAACTCAATCAGAGAAGGCCTAACTTAATGGGCTGTCTTAAGGTCAAATAGTGGAACCTAAATGAACATTAACCACCCAATGAAATGTAGTATTAGCTCTGCTTGTCCACAGCAGTCTAAAATACATTTAAATAACACATTGAAACAATTTTAAATTGTTCTATCTAAAAGCTAAGTTTATCTCTGCCTAGACACAAAGACTTCTTACTATAAAGTGGTCCTTCGGTGTCTCTCAGGAAACTGGATCCAGGTAATCTGATGCTGGGGCACAGCAGACATTTGTTTGGCAAGTGCTTGGCTCGCGGAGCCACGGGCCCATCTCTTCTTTAGCAATGGAGAAGAACCACTTCAGTGGACTTAGACTAGAGACAGGCTTGCTTCTTCTGGAGAATGTGTTCTGATTCTACATGCTGGGACCACAAGAAATGGGTCTCAGCTTCAACCATAACAGGGGAAGATCAACCACATGTGCAGACATGATCTTAAAGCTTTTTCCCAAACTTCTTCTTCGAAGGGTTTAAAAGAAAAAAAAAAAAAGAACACTAGCAAATTCCAGACATTCACTTGCGAAAAAAACAAGCCACGGGGAAATAGCATCAGCCTGGGGGTGCTCCTTCCTTATATAAAAATGGTGACGTCAGTAGAATCCACACATGCCCAAGCAACGTTTCTCCGCCGAAGGAACTCTCGTTCTTGAAACGGTTAGGTTTGCATGCCTTCGAACTTTGGTGTTTTGTTGAGGGGTGTTTCCACCTGTTTTGGGAACCAAGCATGACTCATCGACAGTAGGCGTTACACAACACCACGGAAAAGCGAGGCAGCCGAGCTTGCTAAACTGCACACAATGTTCCTTTTAATCCAAAAAGAGAGCATCCATAAACTGCAGTTAATATGGAAATAGAGACAGCAATTCCGTGCAAGAACAATGGTATGTGCAATGTTTTTTTTTATTTGCCTACGTTCAGCATCTGCGAGTGTAACAGAAACGAGTGTAATGGAAATGCATGTGTATTGTTTTTTTGCAAACATATACATGTTTATACCGTACATTCTTTGTCTTCTCTGCCATACTTGTTGCTCCTATTGTCTGCAGCTTCTATTGTCTGCAGCTGTAATGTCACTGCCTAAAGGTGACATTACAGTTCACACAGAAGAACCAAGTTGAACAAGAGTTTGTCCTCCGGATCCGCTTTTCATTGGTTGAAACACATGTCACCAGTTTGAAATCAAATTCGGTAACCGGAACCATGTTGGTGGAAAGTAGTAAGAGAGAACAGGACACAAGGAGAACAAGACATAAAACAGACATAAACAGGAAGAGCTATGGGGAGTGTAACAAGGAGGATCCAGCGGAGTACCATGACAATAGCTGAGCTTAAATACTGAGAGATGGTAAATGGCTTGCATTTGAATAGCACTTTATCAAGTCCCCAGAGACCCCAAAGTGCTTTACACTACAATCAGTCATCCACCCATTCATACACTGAGAGATGAGTGGAGAAATTACGTGCAAACCAGAAGAGCAATCAGAGGAGATTTGGAGCAGCTGTGCCAGAAGGTTGGCAGGAAAGCAGAGGGAGAGAGATACAAGGAAACACTAAATCAAGGGCAAAAGACAAAGGGGAATAAACTAAAGTACACAAGAGACAGATGATAGGAATAAACTAAGGAACTAAGCACAAATAAATAAATATTATGGCAACACCTTAGAGAGTATAATAAACAGAAAAATGAACAGGATATGGCAAGACCAATAGCACATAATAAATAAAATGAAGATAATTAGAACACAAACGAAGGAAAACCAAAATCTAACACCCAAGGATCATAACAGGACATGTGGGTTGTCTTCGATTCCCTCAGAGAACCCAGGAATAGAAACATGAGCTGGCTCCATCTGGACACCTTCATTGGAGAACTCAGCAACAGGATCACAAGGCAGGTTCACCTGGACACCCTTATCAGAGAACTCTGGAACAGGAACATGAGGTGGGTTTACCTTGACACCCTTCTCAGAGAATTAATGAACAGGAACACAAGTTGCATCATTCTTGGAGAGCTGCTGCTACTGCTGCCATGGAAGTGTGAACTGCTGCAGTTGCTGCTGTTGATTCTGGTGCTCTGAGGAAATGTGAAACAGACTCTGCTGCTGAAAGAGGTACAAATGAAAGCTGCACAGAGGGAGTTGTGGGAACCACCCTCTGTAGCAGAAAACAACAAGATGGCTTTGAAGGAGCAACAGATGGTGCTGGAGAATTTTGTGCTCAGGAATGGTGAGGCGTGACCTGTGACAAGGAGCCAGCTTGGGATCTGAAAGCCTGAGACAAGGCCAGAGACGATGGGGCAGGAAGGAAGGCGTCGAGAAAAACCTGTGGAACAAGAGTGGAGGCATTGGTCAAACCCTCCAGAACAGCAGTGGAAGCATCGGCCGGAACATTTGGAATGAAAAGCAATTTTTGAGATCAAGAATATTAACATGTTTTCTATTCAGAGTTAATTTGAACTCAAGAAAAAACAAACTTTAGAAGGATTTTATGTTGTGATAATAATGACAACATTGGTAAGAAACACTTCCTAATTTGCAAAAGAAAAAACATAAAAAAGTACATTTGAGCATTGTGTCAGGGATTGTTCTATGCTACTCTTATTTCTTTGTATTTGAATATTGTTACAGTCACACAATCACAATAAAAGAGTTTGACAGAATATGAACTGCATATTATTTTTCCTTAAGAAAACCGGAAGGTCCATTCCAGTCTTTTGTCTGCACTACTGTACACATGATATGCAGAGAGTGAATGCATATTCCTTGCAGACTAATTTCTTGTATTTCACACAGGTGTTACTGGTTTTGGAGTAATTTCTGTTAGAACAGACGTGGCACCTGCCACGTTTCCTGCCTGCAGTTTAAAGTGCTGGAGTCTGGGTTGTTTATCTCTGTTTGGATGTACTTTACAACAAATGCAACACCTGTTGATGCTCTTGGAAGGCACTGTCTTCTCTCAATGTGAGGTTTCACCAACACACAATCAAGCTGTTGTTTTAGACCTATAAGAACATAATAAACAACAAGAAGATGATGAGAACATAAACAAAAACGAAAGCCAAAACCTTACATCCAGCGATCATAATGTTATCATTAAAATTAATGATCTGGAATCTGTAAGACAGATATAATCTAAACCAGCCTGGTGCTGTTCCCTTGATCCCTAGTGTATGTCCAAGCTTTGCTAAGAGAATATTATGATTGACTGTATCAAATGCAGTGCTGAGATCTAACAGGACAAGTACAGGTTTCTTAAATAAATGTTAAATTACAGCATCCTTGATAGCCTGTGGTACTGATTAATTTATTAAGAATGGATTAATCATATCTAAAGTGAATCGGTAATCAAAGGGAACACTTCCTTAAATAATTTGGTTGGCATTTGGTCTAACATACAAGTTGAAGGTTTAGATGAAGTTAATATATTTGATGACTGCGAAAGATCAGCGGCATAAAAAAACGTTCAAACACAGCTCAAGTCCTACAGTTACCTCCAATGCTGCTTTGTTTAATGAAGACCTAATGGTCATGTTCGGTAGAGTGCCAATGAATTTGAACAGATGCAATTTTATTTCTAAAGAATTTTACAAAGCCATCACTGCACATTTCCATGAAAAATACAACTTTATCAGGCACTTTAAAGGGTTCTGATGCTGGGGCATACACCACAATGTATCTAAGGGCTAAAAAAGTGGATTCTGCATGATATGTCCCATTTAATTATTAAAATACACTGTTTTAGCTGAGTGAATGGTCTTTTTTTTTATACAGGAATAGGCTATTTTTCCAGATTAAGTAGTAATGTCTTTAGTTGTGTTGACTGCCATTTTCTTTCCTGTTTCCTATCATTGTGCTTTTAAGTATGCAGCGTTTATTAAACCAGGGAGCGAGCTACCTTTTGAATAACAACATTCTTTTTCAAAGGGGATACAATGCAAAATAAAATATGTGGTAGTAACACTATTACCTAGACATAAATGTGAGGGGATAGAAATTAAGTTGCTGCCTTCTGCTATGTTGTTCTTTGATAATAAGGATATCAAAAAATTGAACAGATTCTTTAAAAATTGTTAAGGCATTGTCTGATAAAGACTTACTATAATGAAAGTTTCTCTCAGGGGCACTGTATTAAGGTTATTAAAAAGGTCAGACAGTACTGAGTTAGGAGGAAATACTGTTACTTGTTCAGACTCAATGCCACATGTCAGCACAAGGTCCAGGGTTTGAAAACAAAAGTGAGTAGGTTTGTGGATATTTTGTGCAAAGCCAACAGAATCTAGGATAGCATTACAAACTAAATTAAGGTTATGTCTTTAAATTACTTGAAGGAACTGCTAAACAAGACAAACAAGCATTCAGATAGGAAGACAGGTAATTATTGTGAATTACTGATTATACAAAAACATCTTTAAGTACATTTTAGAGACCTCAAGGATGGATGCAGGTAGAAGCTGGAGAGCAAGCTCCAGTAGAACAATTTCAGAAATGTGTGGTCAGGATGAAGAAGATTTAAGCAAAAGCAGGATCAGATGGAACTCTGCCATGAGCTAAAGAACTGAACGCATTCTAAAATAGATTAAATTGAAGAACAAGCTCAGCATCTTCCCCTCCTCCTCCAGCCATACAGGCATCCCACCATCCCTTGATCTACAGCTTTTCTGCCACACCTCAAATGTTTTATTTACTACCACAGTCATGGACCCTTCATCTTCTACACCATTTTCTTCAACCAAATCAGGAGATGCTCCCTTCATGTACCAATCCAAAACATGTGTGTCTCTAGAAGTTGTTAGGATTATGAATCTGAGAATATTATTTAATATTAATATTTTAATATTTTATCAAATAATATTTCGGTCTGTTAAGGGTTGTCCTGTGAATACCAGCCCAGTAAGGCAATGGTATTAGGACAAAATAGAAAGGTGTGAGACAAGCTCTGACATTATTGAACAGCATAAACTCTGCACATACATGGAATGAATTCACACAATTTCTTAAAATACAAGAATTTATTAACAAAAATAAGTCAACTCAAAGTCAAACATATTTCAATCAACAA
>JAHUTJ010075344.1:0-18045 GCA_036250325.1 Characodon lateralis | reverse complement strand
TGGCGTAAAAGCAACACAGCTCATCACCCTGAACACACCATCCCCACTGTCAAACATGGTGGTGGCAGCATCATGGTTTGGGCCTGCTTTTCTTCAGCAGGGACAGGGAAGATGGTCAAAATTGATGTGAAGATGGATGGGGCCAAATACAGGACCATTCTGGAAGAAAACCTGTTGGAGTCTGCAAGAGACCTGAGACTGGGACAGAGATTTATCTTCCAACAAGACAATGATCCAAAACATAAAGCCAAATCTACAATGGAATGGTTCACAAATAAACGTATCCAGGTGTTGGAATGGCCAAGTCAAAGTCCAGACCTGAATTCAATCGAGAATCTGTGGAAAGAGCTGAAGACTGGTGTTCGCGAACGCTCTCCATCCAACCTCACTGAGCTCCAGCTGTTTTGCAAGGAAGAATGGGCAAGAATTTCAATCTCTCGATGTGCAAAACTGATAGAGACAAACCCCAAGCGACTTGCAGCTGTAATTGCAGAAAAGGGTGGTACTACAAAGTATTAACACAAGGGGGCCGAATAATATTGCATGCCCCACTTTTCAGTTTTTTTTTTGTTAAAAAAGTTTGACACATCCAATAAATTTCATTCCACTTCACAGTTGTGTCCCACTTGTTGATTTTTCACAAAAAATTAGAATTTTATATCTTTATGTTTGAAGCCTGAACTGTGGCAAAAGGTTGAAAAGTTCAAGTCTGGTGATCACTAAGTCTGGAATTTGGGATTGTTCACAAAGAAAGTAATTGATTTTCCATTCAAGAGTAAGGTAACTTCAGGTTTAATGCTATCTAGGGAGAGATGGTCCTGGAAATTTAGGAGGACATCCTGCCCCAGTGGTTTTTGTTTTCATTGGTGTCTGAGGTACTAGGAACAATTTTTCTTGTTTTCTGTCCTAGTCATGCTGAATTATTATTTCTCCTTTCAGGACAGTCTCTGGCCAGATGTCCTTCTTTTCCACAGCACCAGCACCCTGAGGTGTATTGTCTGTAGTTTCCTCTGCCTACTCCTCCTCTCTGACCCCTGCGATTTTGTCCTCTGCCTCTAAATCCTCCTCTTCCTCTGTTCTGATAATAAATCTGTTGTTCTTCTTCTTCTTCTTGCTGAAAAAAGGTGCTGGCTATCTTTTTCTGTTTCTTATCCTTTGTTACTTTCTCTGCATGGAGGGCATGATTAACATAGTCTTCTAGAGTTGCTGTGGGGAACCCTATAACATGTCTCCTTACCCAGGTATTTATTGCATCCCTGGAACCAGCATGTAGTGCATTTTTTAACTGCTGTTGATAAGCTCCTTTTTCGTTTTCATCTTCTTGTAGACCACTCTGTATTTTAAACACTTTTGTCAGTCTAATCCTATATTCTTCAAAAGGCTCTTCCTCTTTTTGTTTCACTCTGGCTATTTCTGCGTAGTCAGCTCTGCGTCTGTATCTAACTGTAAGCCTATCGATTANCAGTCAGTCTAATCCTATATTCTTCAAAAGGCTCTTCCTCTTTTTGTTTCACTCTGGCTATTTCTGCGTAGTCAGCTCTGCGTCTGTATCTAACTGTAAGCCTATCGATTAATCCCCTCACTCTGTTAGTTCCTGGTCATCGTGTGCAAGTACTGCGTTATTGTGTATAGGGTTCCAGTTTCCCCTAACGTGATGCCAGTCAGTTCCTGTGACTGTCATCCATACTTGTTGAACTTCCTCACCATTCAAATGATAAGATCTCCTAAGACTCTCTAAATCTTCTCCGCACTGAATGGGATCCTCTCTGGGGGAGGTTACTCTCTCCACAGCCTTTTTAACATCCTCCATTGTTCATGTTCTATATACCAAAATGGCAGGAGGTTGATTATTTCCAACGTTTGGATTGGACACCTGTATCATGGGATATGTTTCTGCTAGACTAGGGTTTTCGTCATGAGATAATTTAGGTGCTGTGGAGACTACTCTTGGGGAGTGAGTTAAATTTGGATAAATAGTTCTCCCATACTGTCTAGACCATCTTAGGGAGATCTTATTTGATCTAGTCTGCGGTGGAGTGGGGTATTCAGGTGGTGGATCTTGTAGGGGCAAGCCTGGATAAATAGATGAGGTTACATCTGTTGCATGTGCCTGTGGTTGCACATCTATCTGTTCTTCTTGCTCTTGCTCTCCTTGTGGTAGTACAGCTGCATTTCCTGGTTGTCTCCGTCGAGCCCCAACACACCCAGTCTCATTATCTTCTGCTCTATGAAACATTAATTGTTTCCTATGATTTTCATCTTCCTTTTCTATCTCTTCCTCCTTATGCTTCTTTACTCCTTCCTCTCTCCTTTTAGCTACTTTTAACCAATAATCTACATCCTCATAACCTTCTTTTTCCATTTTTCTTGTGTCACGCTTTGTACTTTTAATTATTGCATCCTGTAGATTAACACATTTTTGAGAGTTTAATCGACCATCATAATTATATGTGGTTATCCATTTATCTAAATATTTAAATTTATTTGGATCTTGTGTTTCTATGAATTTCCAATCTTTACATTATAATTCGTTTTTTAGTTTATTTTTACTTGCCCCTTTTCCCATTTTTATTTATTTTTTTTCAATTTGGTCCAGTATCTCAATACCTAGGGTATTCTAACTGCTGGATTACTCTGCTCCGTAGGGTGACAGAAAAATCTCCTTTTGTGGTAATTCTCACTTCAACTCTTTCGAGTGGAGAATTCTTGCCTTTGCATCCACAAAAGTTAGTCACTTACAATCCTACTGCTTCGATATGAGGCAAACCTAGTGGTTTAAATCCTCCATTCATTTCTCACATTCACACTTTTTTTTTTTTTTTACGCGGAATTGTCTTAGTATTTTTTTTGTTGAAATACCTAAACGCAGACTCCGCCGTCCTTGAAACACGGAATTTTCAGTATTACTTCTTAAGACGTTTGAGGACTCCGCCGTCGCCTTTTTAAACACGTAATTTTCAGTATTAACTCTTAATACTTTTTCAGGACTCTGCCGTCCTCCTTTTACTTGTTAGGGCCTAAGATCCACAGGGTTTTATTCACGCAATGACCCCCAGTCATTTGTCACACTTTTTAATCCAAACTCAACTCACCACTTTGTCTTTCCCCTCTCTCTGGGAGTTCCGTCAGCCGTCAGACCCCAGTGGGCGGGCCGAGGTCCAGTCCTGGAAAGGGTCTGAGAGTCTCCCTGATGAAGCCTGCCATGCGCACGGTCTTTACTGGAGTACACCAACCCGCTGGGATCCTCAGGCGTAATTGGAATCCGGCTCGAAGGACCAAAAATGTCAGGTTTAATCAACCTAGAATACTTATAACATCACAAAATGAAGAGAAAGACAAAGAATTAGTTTCTTACTCGCTGCGAGGAGAACGGACAGAGATGTGCTTCAGTTACAAATCTTCTACCGCTCTGAAAACACCTCTGTCCGATCCTCTCTTTTTATTATCTTTAGGGTGGTTCCCTAGTTACATGAACGTTGCCGCTCTAAAGGGTGGAATAAACAGCTGCAATGTAAACAGGTCATATACACCATTATCTTGTAAGAGCACACTTCCACAGTCTCCCCCATCTTACGATCTCTGTGTCCTTTGTTCAGCACAATCAGCAACCATCTTTGACATCCTGAACTGTGACTGCTTCCTTCCCCGCTTCACCTTTGATGCTTGTCTGCAAACAACTAATCACATCCTTACTCACACATACATGAAATGTTATAAAGATCAAATAGTAAAGTTAATATAAAAAAAGAAAATATATAAGATAAAACTATATACAATTATTCCAACAGTACTTAGCTCAGTGCATATGATCGCGTGATCGTGTGACACTCTTGGATCCACTTTGAAGAGTTTATGTCTGTTTGCCAACAAAGAGACATTAGCACACTGTGCCTCCCCTGACCTGATGATCACCGGTGTGGAAGAGATCGGACCATTGGAAAGGTGGAGGTTTTATACGGCCAGTGGCATCATGGGAAGTCCGCTGTTACCCGCCCTTTTCCAAATGTTGGAAGTAGGTTAAATGCAATTCATTTTGAAAGTTCCAGAAAAGTTTGTACTGCATCTTTCATGTTGTTTCCATGGCTGTGGGTCCCAACAGACATGTGACAGGAGGAAGCTGAGGTACATTGCACAAAGCCAGAAAATAAAATACGTTTGTATCATAGCCGTGATGCACAGGTACATCTCAAATAATTTTTATATGACGGAGTTCGATATTTTTGTCCCTTATTTGAGAAAGTGAAATATATATTGTATAGATTCATTACACTGAAATATTTCAAGGGATTTTTTCTTAATAATTTAATAGTAATTTGGCTGATTATGGATTAAGAATGAGGTCTCTCAGAAAATTAGGATATAAGATCACATCACATTACATAAGATCAATAAAAAAGGATGTTCCAAACAAAAATGTCAGGCTTCTGAAAATTGTTTATTTTAATGCACTCAATACTTGGTCTGGGCTTTTTTTTCCATGAATTACTGCATCAATGCGGTGTGGCATGGAGGAGATGAGCCTGTTGTTCGGTTGAGGTGTAATGGAAGCCCAGGTTGCTTTCGTAAAGGCCTTCAGGTCAGCTACATTGTTTGTTCTGGTGCCTCGCATTTTTTCTCTCAATAGTACGCCTTAGATTTTCTATGAGGTTCTGGTCAAGCAAGTTTGCTGGCCAATCAAGCACAAAAAGTCCATGGTCATTGGACAAGCTTTTGGTACCGTTCACAGTATGGGCTGGTACCAAGTCCTGCTGGAAAATGAAACCAGCATCTCCATAAAGCTTGTCAGCAGAAGGAAGCTTAAAGTGTCCTAAAATGTCCTGATCAATGATTGTGTTGACTGTGGATTCCAGAAAACCTGGCGGACTAGAACCAGCAGATCACATAGCACCTCAAATCATCACTGACAGTTGAAACTTCATACTGGACTTAAAGCAACATGGATTCTGTGCCTTTTCACTCCTTGACCTTGATTTCCAAATGGAATACAAACTTTACTTTCATCTGAAAAGAGGACTTTAAACTAATGCCCACTAAACACTGGACGTCTAATGGACGTGTGGATCAGGTCTATATTAAGTCTGTCGAGCCAAGACCAATTCTGGACGTCTCCATGACGTGCAGACAAGGACTGCAATTTGGCTGTCTAACGATGACCCCTCTTGTACGTCAATAGGCAGTAAAATGTTTGAACGTCAGTCTTTTGGAGGTCATACAGACAGGTGCAGATTTATTATTACATAACATGAATAATTATGAAAATAAATTATTTCAATGTCAATTCAAAATAATTTCTACTGTGGCTGACTGTGCATGGTTACACACTCATGTACAGTAGGTGGCGATATGTACCGATGAAGATGTTTGCTTTCCGTCATTAGTTAAAAGATGAAGAAGAAGAATTGTATTCAATTCGTGGGCTTTGGAGCCACAGCATTCTAATTTGGACCACTAAACGCCACTCTGATTGGCTCAGGCAGCACGTGATCACGACCCAACCAATCAAGTGCAGCCTTGCTGAGCAGCCCGGCTGCAAAAAAAAAGGAACAAATTCTGTTCATATCTGCTTGAGCTGAAGAAACTGGCTGCGCTCGAATCACTGCAATCCACTCAAAGGTTGAAGGTAAGTGTGATTCTGTTTAGATTAAGGTGGTTGTGGGTATCCTTACCTTAAAAAGGTAAGTGTTGTGACCTTATCCTCCTTTGAACATGGCTCAGTCCTATAAACAATGACTAGATTAACTTAGATTCACATCTGCTTACAGATGACTTTGAGAATGAGAGCATGGCGAAAAAGCAAAAGGGACCTCGATCTACTTCTTCGTTATTCTGACAGTGAGGATGAACATCGAGACATTGAAAATACTTGGCACAGTGTCCCTGGGAGTCAGAGTAGTAGTTGTAGCAGTAGGAACGTGTCTGAGACCACACATAGCTTTATCAGTGACAGTGTTATTGGACAGACAAAGCGATGACGCCTCAAGGTCCAGGTCCAGACACAGAGATGACGCGTCCAGGTCCAGAAAAATACAGAAGCTGATTACAAAAACGATTAACCAGCTGGGTAGCCTTGCTTCATTAGGTAACGATAGCCATAATAATCAACAAATGTGTTTATTTCAGTGTTCCAGAAAAAGGTGTTAAACTTGCTGATGGAACTTTGCGATCAGCTTAAACGAACACAACCAATCTTTTCAGCTGTACACGTTGAGAGAATGGCGACCATCGAGGATTTGGAGAGAGAGGAGGAACGTCTCTGTGATCCAAAAGCCTTTGAAGCCTTGGTAAGTTTTAGAAGTCTGGAAGAAATAAATAGCCCATAGCATAACAAAGTACTCACGCACTGTTAGGTTCTCTTGGGAGTGTCATTTACCTGTGTCATGCACTTATTCCAACAGGTGCTGCAAATTGCCAGAATTGGAGGAAAGAACACTAAGGACTGTGTCCACAAGGTTCTTGATAGGTATGCTATGCTCTACACACAATCCTCACAATTCCCTCCAGCCGCCTAACCATTAGCAAGCCCCTCCCCTCCAGCACAACATTCTGTGCACTTTAGTCCCATTTCTCCCATAATAGAAGTTTTCTGACATGTATAATATTATCCTTCATATATTCATATTGATTTATAATTTTGGTTTATTGTTCTTCAGGCTCTTCACCAACGCACTGATGGCTGAATTCAATATGAAGGGGAAGGGGAGACAAGGCAAGAGATCTTTGGAGAAGACAAAGGTTTATGGAGCAATAAAAGGTAAGCTGATGTTTTTGCAAAGACAAGTGTGAACACTTTGTGTTTAAATTGTGCAGGGGTTAATTCTAAATGTGTTTTTAAACTGAAGGTGTGAAAAGTGGTTCAAAATGTACAAGTGTTTTAAATTATGCAAATGTGCTAATGTTTACCTTCCGAAGGTTTTTTTTTCTGTGTTTTTATTATTTAATATATGTCTTCAAATGTTGTAAGTGTCTTCTCAATTATGTCTGTGCAATCCATGTATGTCTTTAGATCCTGAACAACAGTGTCGTTATGGTGACATAATGACAATAAAGATTCTTATTCAGCAAAACCTAAAATGTAAAGCCATCTGTCATCACAACATTTGCAGCAAAATTTGTAGCCCATGTGTAAAATTCATCTGTGTGTAGTGGCTCTTGATGCGCTGGATCCAGCCTCAGCCCACTGCTTATGTAGTTTCCCCAAATTCTTGAATTTGTTATCTCTGTAACTAGTGCACCTTTTCCTTCCACACAATTTTCTATGAATATGCTTGAATACAGCACACTGTAAAGAACTAGCCTCTTTACCAAATTCATGTGGTGGCTGACCGTCCTTGTGGAGGACTCCTTGTCAATGACTGTCTTCTGGACATCTGTCCAGTCAGCAGTCTTCTCCATGAATGTGTAGGCCATTATATGGCCGTTACACACCATTTATACATTAAAAATGCTTTTTTTAAATTCATCTTATGTCATATATAAATGTTTGGTTTTAATTATTTGTAAGCCAAAATCATCAAAATTACAAGTAATAAAGGTTTGAAATATCTCACTCTGTGTAATGAATCTATATAATAGATTTGCTTCAGTCTCTAAAATTAGTCTCAAAAAATAATGTATCTGTACATGTATTTATGCTACAGTGTAAAACGTAAAGATTTACCAGGAGCTGTATTCTCATGTTTCCTTGTTGCTGTTAAGACAAAAAGCAACATTTTATACAAACTTCAGGTGAAGACACAACTGTCCCATCTGCTCATACAAAGAATTTAAATATGAACTCCTGAGGTGGAATTATACTTATTTTGATATTGAATTAGCAGAAAGTCCAAATTCAAGGTTAGATACAAGTTTCCATTGCTTTTTATATAGATAGACAGTTTAGATTGGTAACTCTGAGGCCTTTGCAGCCTTTTGCCTCTCAGGTCAGTCATAACAGAACAACCTGGCTGAAGCAACACCAGTATAAAAGCTCGTTCTTAAACCTCCAGACAATGAAGACGTGTGTTAGGCTCAGAAGTGGACCTGGCTTCTGAGAGAGCAGTGATAGTGATGTTTTCAGCTCTGAATGCTGGCCTACTGTGAGTGTACTCTGCCCACATCAGAGGACAGAGTTTGGTTATGTGTTTACTCTGAAACTCTCATCTCCTCTGAATCAATACCCCATTTACCAAAAGCTCACAAGACTCAAGCTGAGGAAAGAGTGCCATGCTGCTCTTCCCCTTCCTCCTGTCTCTTCCTCATCTGCTTGTTTGCACATTTGCTCCCTTTCTTGTTTTTTTATTATTTTTTTTTTTTAAATTTATTTATTTATTTATTTTTTAGTGTTATCTGGTCTCAAACTCAATTGTTAAATATTTTTTGCTGCCTTTTTTCATAATATTTAGTTCCTAACAGTATTTTTCAGGTTTTATTTTCCTTTTTACATTGTCAAATATTTTCCTAGTTCCCTCTCCCCTGTTTGTTTTTTCCTACTCGCTCCTCTCCCCTGTGTTTGTTCTCTCTTCTCTTCAGCCTGTTTCCTAATTTACTCCTCGTCTTTAATCTGTTTTCATTACTTTGTGTGTTTGATCGTTCCATCTGTTCTTCCTTACTCTGCCTTTCATTCATCTTCTCATCTGTCACTTTTCTCTTTGCTACTTCTTACATTTCATTTTGCATTATGTGTACAACTCTCCAATCACATCTTACCCTTTGTTTTGGCCTCTTTTCATCCTGTTCACATTTTCTCCACACTTCTTCATAATCCCTCCATCTACTCCTCACACTTTTCTCTCTAAAAACCAATTTCCCCACAGGTCGGGTGGGGTCCTAAGGCACACGTGTTTGCGCGAGTAAAGAGCCAGCTGTATTAAACACTTAGCCTTTTTCCCTCTCTTTAGCCGAGACAATTTACCCGTCGCTCAGGGCGAGAGGAGTAAAATGGCTAAATGACATTGTGCCATTAATTTAATTAGCTTGTAATTGACATTTTAAATGCTTCACATTTAAATTAGCTGGTTCTGGCATCGCAATGGAAGTCACAGCAATTGTGGAATTGATTAAATCTCTGCACAGCAGCAGCGGGAACAAGACCTGACAAGAAAAAGAGAGCACATATAAAGTCATAGAGATGTAAGCACTACGGTGATGGAGAGTCAGGAAAAAAATACAAGTGCAGTTATTGAAACAGAGTGTAAGTTAGAAGTGCAGTTGAGATTTCATAGATATAAGGAGGAAGAAGAAGGAAACGTGAGCATGCGAGATGAAGAGGAACTGTTATCTTCCTTTCACCAGATGGTAAGAAGTTCAGAGGTCATTTGGCTTTCAGGTAAAAAAGAAAACTGTTCTTATTCTCAAGTGTGTTGTATGTTATTCAGTGGGATTATAATTTTGTTAACATATTTTAATATTCTTACATTAAAGAAATGTTTTGATTATTGAATAGTTAATAAAAGACATTTTAAAAAGTTTCTTTACCTAAATTTTTTTATTGTCTGTGGGTTTACAAAAGGGGGTCCCCGTCCAGAAGCTAATGCTGTTTGGGGGAACCATGGTATGGAAAAGTTTGGGAACCCCTGGGTTAGAGCACACGCAACCAGCCCAGTGGCCAACAGGTTAGCGTTACTACATGTAAAAACTACTATTTATGAAATATTTGTGTTTGGTTATATTCTGGTCCTGTTAAACAGAAAAACGTCATCCTCCTGTGAGGAGGCTCATGAGAGGATTATGCAGAGCTTTAACCTAAATGACTGAAAAAGAAACCCTATGCTACAGTCAATAGGTAAAAAAAATAAATAAATAAATATATATATATATATATATATATATATAAAAGCTTTAAACTCCAAACTGATATTGCTTCTGTACCATAATGGTTATGGTACAAAGAATTATTTTTGTGATGGTGCATGTGTTACAAATTTAAATCAAGCACATTTATTTAAAAGTAAAAAAAAAGATAAATTATGTTCCAAGTATTTTGTCCAGTAATCTTTTTCCCTCTAACAAGGATGAAAACAACAGTGTGGATACCAAACTTGAAAAGATCTGGGTTCTTAGAGAAGGTGAAATTTTCTATTCAAAATGTCTAAAAATCTTAAGAGTATTTTTTTACCAAAATGTTGTTTTATTCCTTTTTTTACATTTGTAGTTAGCCGGTAGACATGTGCTAAGCCCTCCTCTAAATCTTTACAAATTGGTTGCCAAACAACAACATGAACATGATTGCGAAGTTTGTGGATGATACAATTTCCACTGAACTTATTAACAGGGATAAACTGTATGTAAGGAGGATGATCAGAACCTGGCAGCCTCGGTGCAGCTGATATTTCCAGCTGAGAAGTTAGAAATTCAAATTTGTGATTCAAACACTCAATCTTATTTTGTGCAAACTCAAATTCAGTTTATTGCATGTGAAGCAATAAAATAAAAGATGACGAATATAAACCTGCAAAAACATCTCCGTGCAAGTAGCACATATACATTCTAAGTACACGTAGACATGTTTGATTTGAAACTGGCTGTGTTAACTTTTCCTTACGTGTATACTGTGCATGTAGGTATGAGTGAAATTGCTGATCTGAAAATATTGGTGGAGCAGCTTTGTTATTGAATGACACATGGCTGAACAAGGTTTAAAGCGCTCTACAAAAAAAGCTGAGCTGCAACAAACTTTAGCCTCAAGTAATTTAAATGCTTAAGTTACTGCAACCGTCAGTGCAACTCAGTAATGTCATTTACTGTAAAGAGGATCTTTCTGCTGAGTGTGCAGCAAGGAACATTCCTAACCAACTCAAAGATGCTGGACAAAGTCATGTCCTAATTTAACCAATAGCTTTGTACTACCATCTTAGTCAAAGTTACATTTTCAGAATGTAACCCAACAAATCAAATCGAAGCCTCACAGTTTCAGAGGCATTTTAACTTGACAAATTATTTTTTTTAAATAGAACATGTGCATTTTATCAAATTTTTTAGAGCGGAGTTACACCCACAGTTCAACATCTGAATTCACCTAGAGAGCAGATTCACTTTCAGAGGCTCAAGTCGTTTGCTAACAGACCAGAAGAGTGACATTCAGTTGCATATTTTTGGAAATTGTGAAATTTCTGTATTTACGGACTGATTTTTAAAATGGTTCTCAAAACTATTCAATTATGGTTTGGAAAAAGTGTGACTGATAGACGGTGTAAATATGAAAGCAGATACCACTAAGCTCCTCTGAGCATTTATGAGACAACAAGTAGGCAAGAAGGAGAGACAGATTGGAAGTCTGAGTGTGTATCAGCAATGCATATTTATCTGTGTGTAGAGGAGGGTAGTGTGCCAGAATGACTGCCGATGTCAGCACTTTCATCTATTTTTTAAGAGTTCTTCACATACCGACACACACATAGGCAGGTGTATCTGCGTGATGCCTGTTCTCTTGCCCGTGCTCTTTTAAAATTCTTTCAGCTGCACTTTTTCAAAGGAAGGTCCATCACAAAGCTGATGTGTTTGATCTGCTCACAGCCATCAGCACGCCGTGGTCAGATTAGACAAAAAAATTATTTTTAGGCCTTTCAAGACCTTCACTGCCACTTAGAAACGATATTTAGGTCTATGAACCATTCAAAAAAAGGAATATGCTTTATCTCCAACAACATTATAAAAACAGTTTTATAAGAAGCATCAAAAAATAAACAAACCTTAATGCAGTAGATGTGGATGTACATCTTATTTTTCCTTTGTTGTCTCTTCGCTCAGTACATTTGTTGGAACATTAAGAAGCCTGCTCATAAAAAGAAATAACTACATTATACTCACTGTCTATGTATATTTTAAGATTTCTTCCCTGTATATGCCAACTTCCCCCACCATTTAAATTCTGGGTTTTTATGTGTCATGATATAATATAAAACCATGATTAGAAATTGTTAACATGGTAAGAAAAACACAAAACAGATTCTGCATTGCAATTCATTACACACAAACAAAGAGAAAATAAATAACTATGTGGAAAAATTAAGTACAGCCCTCGTTTCAAAAATTTGTGGAACCACCACCTTCTGGATCAATAACTCTCATTAGTTCTTTTCTGTCCAACTATATCAGTCTTTCACATAGTTTGTTTACCCACTCTTTGTTCCAAGAGATTCATTGAGGTTTCCATATATTTGTTTCTGCACAGCCTTTTTTAGGTTCCACCACATCATGTCAATTTGGCTGAACTTTAACTAGGTCATTACACTATCTTTATTCTTTTTTATTTGGTTATTTAGAATACTGAGAGTATACAGTAGGTATACACAGGAGTTCCTGGTAAACTCAATGACTTCATGGTGTCCAGGTCCTGTGGCTGCAAAACAAACCCACATAATCATCCTCCACCACTGTACTTAACAGCTGGTATGAGATGTTGAGATGCTGTGTTTGGTTTTCCCTAAGCATGGCATTGTGCATTATGACTAATCATTTCTGCTTTTGGTCTCATCTGACCAAAGGGCTGTCTTTTGACTGATTTAATTAGAAGTTTGCAAACCTAAGTCATTCTGCCATATTCCTTTTCAGAGATGGTTTTTCTTCTTCCTTCTTCCAAACAAGCAATTCTTGTTCTGTTTTTTTTTTTTAACTACACATTAAGGTCTATAGAGGTTTAGCAAATGGGCTTTTGCAGTTTTTTCTGATCATTGCACTGTCTGGCATCTGGGTAAACTGGCTTTGACTTCTGCCACAACTGCAGCGTTATATGTATAATTATTCACTGAAATGAATTTCATCAGCAGCAAACTATAGAATTTTAAGATTCCAAGATATAATGTATTCTAAAGAGACTTTAGTTGAGTTCATGTGTAATATAAATGCATCCACTGTAATATAAATGCATCCCCCCCCCCCCACAAAAAAAAATATCCATAGACACATTTTTCTTGTTGTGGATGTTTAAGTTCCAACATGGTGATACTCCGAGCCAAGCCAATTAAATGTGTCGTTCCTAATACTCACAGATTGAGCTGCAAATTGGTTGTAAATGGCTTTTGCATCTGTCTGCTGTCATCACCTACTGTTTAATGTATGGGATCAAATGGCAGCTACAGCTGTGGTGTGCATTGATTGTGCCAAGGCCTAAATAGGCAAATCGAAGTGCAGCAGCTGATGAGCAAATTATCAACATGAGACAAGATGAAGAAGAGATGAGCAGCCTGAGCATGATTTACACCAGCAGCAGCAATGCAATGAAAGACAGAAATAACAAGAGTTTGGCTAGCATAGGCTGTGGACATTATCCAAAGGTTTTCAACCATGTGGTGGGCTGTAAGATCAGAACCAATTCAATATCAGGACCTTTAGGGAACCACCAAAGAGTTGTGTTTTGTCGTTTGAACCTGTTTCAGGTCTGCTCTCAATCATTGCAAACGTACACAGTTTATCTACACAGAGCAGTGCTTGTTTTATTTTTTTCTGCAAACCTGGGCCTTTATCACCAGTTTAACAGCCATGTTTTGAGAGAGGTTTTGTTTGCAGAAACCCTCTGAGTCTGACAGAAATGTTGTATCCATAATGTAGGCCATAAGGGTGTTTAAAAATTTGCCCCACTCGGTCCTAAACAACAACACATCCATAAATATTTATCACCCCTCTATTCGAAAAAAATACCTTCATCCAGACTAGAACCCAGAAATATAAATAACCATTTAAATACCCACGTCCAGCCAAAATGTGGTAAGATAAAAATTAACAAGAGAATAATATTCAGAGAATAGTTGTTCTTCTAAAACAGGCTTTTTTGCTTTACTATGAAGATGCTTGGTTAATTTTAAGTCCTAGATAAAGTTCTCTGGCAAGAGGGTCAGAACAATTCAAGCCAGACATGGGGAAAAAGTGAAAATGATGATGATGCTGTTGTGATTTCCTGAGGATGATCATTGCAGATAGCAAACGTTGGCAGTGATAATGTCTCTACATATTCTGTTTGTGATGACTATGTAAGGAACAATACTACTGTCGGATGAAATTTATTATAATATTTTTTTCTCTCCAAAAATTATCTGTTTGCAAGGGCATGAATGACAACATTAAGTTTGTTTCTTATATATGGACTTGTGTGGATAGAGCTAGGTTATAGCTCTTTATTCATCTGACTCTTAAAATTAGGAATCATTCCCGGTGAATTGTTTGTAAAGTGTCAACAACTGAGCTACTCCACTTGGTTTTAATTAATACATTTTTTATCATGTTTTTTTTTTTCAGAGGTCAATTTCCAAAGAGAAACTCATGGCCTAAGACCTTGAATTTAATGGCTGTGAGACACAAAACAATTGAACAAAGTCATGCAGTTCTTGTCCCTGTCACTCTGTGTGAACTCGAAATCATTACATCCAGACAGTAACCCATGTCACTATTTATGATTTGCTCCGCAACATTATCTTAAAGGAGACATATCATGCAAAATCCACGTTTTTATCCCTTAAATAAATTCTGCTGTGTACTTGGAGTCTGTAGTGCCAAAAAGTAGATTTTCTCACTTCTCTTTAGGTGTTGTGGAGATATCTTTATATTTTGTTTGGGTCATATTTTTCAGTCCTTTCAGTTTTCTCTATCATCTGCTACGTCACGGTACTTGCTGCAGAACAGCTTAATAAGGTCATGGACTTCTGGCTGATAAATTTCACGTATCCGCGAATTTTATTTCTCGCTGCGATTTTGTAGTCCAAGCTCAAGTATGCCTATTCAAGTGGATAAGTCTAAATGTTCGGTTGTCGGGTGCTTTAACCCATGCAATTCATTACACTCCCCCAGCATCAGAACCCCTTGAGTTCCTTCGGTCTATGGAAACGATGAACACAGCAAAGCGGTAAGCTGCAAATAACACTAAAATGACCACAAACTTTATTGTAGACATGACTTTATTGTGTGCTGATATGACGTCCTGGCCATTGTCATGTTAGCAGTAGCATCGTGACTTCTACTTATGCTGTGTGCTGCTTTTAGCTCCTTGAGGACAGAACTGTACTGCATGTTTTGAATAGTATTATTACATAAAGAGTTTTCATTGTTTTTGCAGTTTTTGTCTTGTTTCTGCACTGCTACATAATTGCATCTCTGTTATCAAACTACAAAAACGATCGAATGGGTTAAGGTGGAACTTTCTTTGACTAGGGAGGGGGCAAGGTGTAAAGTGCTTCAATAGCATTTAAAGAGATGGCACCAAAATGAGTTACTCTCAGACACACCTCATAACGGGTAAAAAAGGGGCCTGTGGAGCTAAAATAACAATGTGTTTAGACCAAAGCATTGCAGTTCCACTTTATATAGACAACCGTATGATTGTATTGTGAAAAGGAAGGATTTAAAAGCACAGCATGTCCCCTTTAACTCATCCAGTGAGAAAAAATCATGTACATTAAGTGCCCTGGCTTAGGTTTGTTGGCAAATAGCCCCATGCTGTGCTCAGACTGCAGCCTGAAAAAAATCACCTCCCATACCAACTAGCAGTGAGTGCAGATTGAGGTTTGCCCCTTTTTCCAAGCTCTGAGCTAGAATCTAGCAACAGGCAAGTCCATTATTGTGTCTGATTTGCAAAAACAATAGGGCGGTACTGAGATGAGCTGAGTGACACACAAAACACAGCACACTGTTCAGCATGTCTTGTGTCAGAGTACAAAAATATTTATTGTTAATTTCAATGCATCCAATCAGAAGCACACATGCACATAAAATCAAGGTCTGTGTTTGTGAACTGGTGACTGACTTTCAAAAGCTGTTTTTTATTTTTTTATTTTTTTTCATTTAAATACTAAATCCATGTAATAGACAAAATCAATAAAACAAAGTTAAAATTTTAGGCAAGTTTCAGGCTACTGTTTAAGCATTTTGGAATACCTCAAACAATAAAACACTACTGAACCTATTTCACTTGGAAGTAAACATGTTCTTTGCTTTAACAACATTTAAAAAAAAAGTGCTTATCTATCTAAAGCCCTGTAATTTATTTAGTGTCTTTTCTGTTTGTTAGGCAGCCAGTTCTGAAACACTGGGGGATTTCTGAATGCAACAAAATACACTGCAAGTAAAATGTCCAATATTATCAAAAGTGTTTTGATCAAGACTGTAGGTGAACGGAGTGGAGTTCTTAAAATGTGTCTCTTTTATGTGTCATTTGTAGAAAGGGGGACTGAGTAAAGTTGGCCCCAGATAAAATGGTCATATTGAGAGAAAAGAGTGTTGAATATAAATTTGGCTTTGATCTTTGAATGAAAACATGGAGCAGTTTTGTACTTAGAACTGTTGTGGAAAAAATCAGGAAACAAGTCGCATCTGCTCTGCAACTGTTTTTTAGACTTTCAGCAGTTTAGGACATCACTTTGTAACATAGATCGAAGTAGTCTGGTCATAGAAATCTTTATAGTACCCTCCAGTGTTATGCAAACCACATCAGCTTGAAGAGGTCACCGTAAACAAGATTAACACTGTATCGATGAGATTCAGTCAAATCTAAAACTTGTTTAATGAAGACATACCGTTGCCATTTGTCTGTTTTGTCTTTGTTTTGTGTTTCTTTCTGCTGACTGTTAATTAGCATTACAGTTTACCATTTATCTTCATAGAATTGTTTTATTTCAGCCACACCGGAAGGTTTTCCAGCATGAAGAGCCTGTTCAAGCTCACAAGACTAACTCAATCAAATTTAATTCCAGACCTTGACAATGCCATTCCAGAACTTGAAGTTAGCCTTTTAGAGCCATTCAGACGTAGACCAGGTTTTGTGCTTCAGATTAGACGACATGTAATGGTACACCTACCTTTACAAAAAGATCCACTTTTGTCTAAACAGTGTGCACAGTATTTTCCCAAAAGTCTTGGGGATCATCAAGATATGTTGTGGCAAATGCTTTGATGGGCTTCTGAGTACCTTTTGGTCAGCAGTGGGTTAGGGTTAGGTACCCTCCCATGGATGTAATTTTTGGCAAATCACTATCTTATAGTTGAATCATGAACTTTGACCTTAACTGAGGCAAGTGAGGCATGAAAAGCTTTAGATGTTGCTCTGGCAAAGTCCTAGAAACTGGAAAGTCCTTACAGAAAAGTGGAAAAATGACAAAATAGTAGACAATTTTTAAGGAATTATGCAGATCTTGATTTTTGTTTTTTTTATTTCCTTGATTCAAGCACAACATTTTTAGATTGCCTAAAATTAAAGCTTATAATTTTCTCCCCCACACCATCCAAATACATTCAGCTGGACCTAAGTTTTACTCTGACAGCAGGTAATTGGTTTCTGCTGTTCACCTTTACTGTATGAGCTGGACCTTGCCATGTATCTGTCAGGTGTTTGAGGTAAAACGTGAATGTGGGGATGCAAACTTGCCTGAGCATCTGTTGATTGCAGTGGGTTGGAAAAACAATTGCAAATGTCTTTCTAGATGATAGATCTGTGTAATCAGTGGTTTCAAAGGGAGCAGCATTCAGAATAACAATGCCTTAGCAGCACAGCTTGTTATCATATAGATAGGACAAACACATGCCACCTTCATCGCTGTAAATTTGTCTGACAGAGTGCAATCAATGCCCCACATCTGTTAAAGGACAACAACCTCTTCAGCAAGTCTAGGTTATGGACTGGCAATAACATATTAGGCTGACACTGCAATCTAAGGATGAACATTCCAAAAGGCAAAAAATTGTTAAATCAAGTATCAGAGCTCTAAATATAAGTTCTGCAGATCTTCTACAATGTCTGTCAGGAGTGCCTCCAGAAGGTTTTCACATAGGAGACAAAGTGGGGGCCATCTATGATATAAGGGGGGCACACCTAAATCAAAAGCCATAACAAAATTACAGGAATATATATATATATATATATATATATATATATACAGTACAGACCAAAAGTTTGGACACACCTACTCATTCAAAGAATTTTCTTTATTTTCATGACTATGAATATTGTAGCTTCACATCGCAGAGTGAAGGCAAAAGGGCCAACAAGTGCTAAGCATCTCTGGGAACTCCTTCAAGACTGTTGGAAAACCATTTCAGGTGACTACCTCTTGAAGCTCATCAACAGAATGCCAAGAGTGTGCGGAG
>JAHUTJ010075343.1:0-18049 GCA_036250325.1 Characodon lateralis | reverse complement strand
ACTCTGCTCTTACTGGTGCAATGTGCAATCAATGAAGACTGGCTACCAGGCTGGTCCAATTTAGCCATGAAACCTCCCACACTAAAATGACAGGTGTTTCAGTTTCATTGCCCAACCCCTGTATATCTATGTTATGCTGACCTTGATTTTGTGGCACGAGGCTGAGTGTTCTCGTGTTTGGCTCTATAATGCCTCAGCATACGTATTATTATTATACGTCAGCAGCTGCGGGCAAAGCAAACACTGCACCTGTAAAACCAAGATAACAACCCGTTACCGCACCTCTTGCATAACATGATACTATGAATATAGCACTACTGCATAGCATAGGCTATAGGCTTTCAAACTAAAACTTTGAATGTACATTACCTTATTAGGTGGCACCAAATCGAAATATTCCCACACTTGGGAACGCTTCCTAGATGGTCGCTCCATGACAGAATAATCCACCAAAACTCCGAATATCCAAAAACGAGAGCTGTTCGTAACGTATAATACGTGTAGAACGGGGATGTGAACCGGGGCTTGAGCCATCTTAAATACACTGAATCGCACCAAATGTTTGAAACTCCGCCTGTCAACGCGAAGCAGTCAGCTGACTCGGTCTGAATGAAGCAGTGAAGTGGTTCACACGTCATCGGGGATGTCACATGAAGCAAGCTCCGGCCCACTGCTTCACCAAAACTACCCTGTCGAGTTTGAAGCATGCTTTGAAGCCTCGGTGTTAGAGGTAACATCACTACTTCCATGTTTGTTGCCTGGATTTTTGTACACCTGCTACCAAGCTGTTTATTGTGTTTTTCACCTGCTTGTACTTGGTCATCTGAAAGTTCACTTTTTCTATTAAATCTTTCCATCACTTCCCTCAATCCTGCACTTGGGTCCTACCTTAAAGCTCAGAATGATAATGCTTGCCTCATGCCAAGGCTACAACCTAATAAAGTCCACACTTGGATGACAACACTCCAAGAAGTCCTAATTTGGAGTGGAGATGCAACTGTGAAACCATCTACAAGAAGGGACAGAGCAGACTGTACTTCTTGAGGAAGCTTAGGTCCTTTGGTGTTTGCAGCAAGATGCTGCATATCTTCTATAAGTCTGTTGTGGAGAGAGTGATCTCTTCTGCCANAGTGGAGATGCAACTGTGAAGCCATCTACAAGAAGGGACAGAGCAGACTGTACTTCTTGAGGAAGCTTAGGTCCTTTGGTGTTTGCAGCAAGATGCTGCATATCTTCTATAAGTCTGTTGTGGAGAGAGTGATCTCTTCTGCCATCATCTGCTGGGGTAGCAGCATCAGAGCCAGGGACTTAAAAAAGCTCAACAAGCTGATAAAAAAGGTTGGCTCTGTTCTGGGACTCCTCTGGAACCTCTGGAGATCATTGTGCAAAGAAGGATTCTTCATAAAATCAAGAACATTATGGAGAACCCTGAGAACCCTCTTCACCAGACTGTTGTACAACAACAGAGTGTCTTCAGTCAGAGGCTTCTTCAGATCTGCTGTAAGACAGACGGCTACAGGAGATCCTTCCTGCCCACAGCCATCAGCTTCTACAACGGCTCTTTGAAGAAACCTTTATAATATGAGCTTCAACATTTCATTTCCCTTTGGAATGAATAAAGTATTTTTGAAATGAATTTGAATTGAATTAAAAATCACAGCTTCTATGTTCTTAGGCGCCTGTTTCTCTGGACCAAAGCTATGGTTCTGCTCACACCAGGATGAGCCGAAAATTTGGCTGGATGAAGCCAATCAATGAGCTTAACGCGTACTTGAGAGGGAACATAAATGCGGTTCGGTGGTCCAGTGCCAGGATCAGGTTCCTGTTGTTGAGCCCTGTTAATGACATCCTCAATCTCCCATCTAAGGGCTCCTACTGTCCAGTTGGAAAGCAAAATGGAAGCTGGTTCCTCCACCGAGTCGCCAGTGGGAAAACTGTCTGGAGAGGGAGTCTGGCTTAACATTCTTGGGTCCAGGCCTGAAAGAGATACATAAATCAAAACGGGAGAAAAATAAAGACTACCGTGACTGTCGAGGATTGAGTCTCTTTGCTGAATGGACGTAGGCCAAGTTTGTATGATCAGTCCAGACTTGCACAGGATGCTTGGCTCCCTCCAGCCAGTGGCGCCATTCTTCAAGGGCCAGTTTTATGGCTAGTAATTCTCTGTCCCCCACATCATAGTTCCTTTCAGTGTTGCTTAATCTGCAAGAAAAAAAAGCACAGGGATGAAGTCTCCCCTCCTCAGAGTTCTGAGAAAGAACAGCCCCCACTCCGATGTCAGAAGCATCAACTTCCAGGATGAACTGTTTTGAGGAGTCGGGGTGAACTAAGATAGGGGTTTGTGAGAACTTTACTTTTAGGGCCTGAAAAGCCACTTCTGCTTCAGATGACCAGGAAAACGAGACCTTAG
Source organism: Characodon lateralis (assembly GCA_036250325.1). Classification (NCBI taxonomy): domain Eukaryota; kingdom Metazoa; phylum Chordata; class Actinopteri; order Cyprinodontiformes; family Goodeidae; genus Characodon; species Characodon lateralis. The sequence goes on along the minus strand of JAHUTJ010075343.1, from coordinate 15,639 downwards.
ACGAAGTTAGTGCGGTGAGGGGTGTAGCTATGATACTATAGTCCTTGATGAAACGCCTGTAGAAATTAGCAAAACCAAGAAAACGCTGAAGAGCTTTTCAGGAGTCTGGTTCAGGCCATTCCAGGACTGCCCTTATCTTCTCCGGATCAGAACGCACCTGTCCACCCTTGAGGATGTAGCGCAAAAATGTGACAGACGGCTGATGAAATTCACACTTTTTGGCCTTAACAAATAGGCGGTTCTCCAGGAGACACTGAAGTACTTGGCGAACATGTGTGCGATGCTCCTCAATGTCCTTGGAGTAAATCAAAATATCATCAAGGTTCAGGAAAACAACTAATTCAGAAAGTCTCTGAGAACGTCAGTGACTAAAGCCTGGAAAACAGTAGGAGCATTGCACAGTCCAAGTGGCATGACCAGGTACTCGAAGCCATCTAAGGCTAGGATGGAATGAGGTGAAGTGAGTGGTTCCACCTCAATTCCAGCTCTCGTAACCAACTCGGAATCTATAAAATTTTGTTCACACCCAGAATCAAGCATGACAGACAGAGTCAACGTATGCTGATTGAATCTAATTGTAGCAGGCAAACTGAATCTGGGGGCCTTGTTCTCCTGTGAATGGTCCACCAACCCCCCCTTCATAGCTGGTGGACCCTGCCTTTTGGCTGCCCAGGACAAACAGGACAAGATGCTACGAAGTCTTGTAAGCCTGCATCTCTGTCTTTCTTCAACTGATAACCGTGTGCGACCCACTAGCCTGGGTTCAGGTTCAGATTCAGATTGTTGGGGCGGAGTCCTGACTAAGTGTGGTGAGTTGGTTGCAAATTGTGGTGTACAATTTACTTTTTCTGCTCTGGATCTCTTTCTCTCCCTAATCATATTGTCAATTCTAATAGCCTGGGAAATAGCTTCATCTAGTGTAGAAGGATCATTAATCAAAACTAACTCATCCTTTAAGGAGTCGTCCAGAGTATGAAAAAGGTTGACTTCAAAGCGTCATTATTCCAGCCAGAAGCTGCGGCCAAAGTACGAAACTCGACTGAAAATTCAGTAAGGGTTCTATTATGCTGCTTTAAAGCCCTCAACTGTTGTCCAGTGTGAGTCTTGTCACAAACAGGTGAGAATGTCTGTTTAAACTCTTTAATAAATTCTTCAAAAGTACAGCCGAAGTCCCTGCAATTCGAGAAACGGGCCTCTGCCCACTGTAAGGCTTTGCCAGTCAATAAGCCAATAACATAAGAAATCTTCACGTCATCATGGGGAAAAGAATGTGGGGTTCGGTTATACACTAGGCCACACTGAAGCAAAAACCCCTTACATTTACCAACCTCTCCGGATAACTTTTCCGGGTTTGGTGAGGTGACGTCACAGACATACGGAAGCTGTTGCGATGGTGGTGATGTTGCAGCGCCATCTACACGGGGACTGAGTATTTGAAGCCTGTTGAAGCATGGAAGTTATCTGCTCTAACTGTAGGTTTGTTTGGTGCTGTTGTTCTGAAAGGGAACGAAGAGAGGAGTCAAGAATATGGATTTGGTTAGTGTGTTCAGATAGGGTTCTTCTGAGTGTTTCTGCTGGGTCTCGTTGGCCAGAGTGTTCCGTCATTTTCGATATAGCACTGACCCACATACAGAGAACACTCAGAGGAAACAAGCTGAAAGTGTAATGGTGTTTATTTACAGTCTGTGAACACAGGGACATGAATGGGTAAATTCGCCAACTGAAAGAGAGGGGAAGAGAACTGGTGAAACAGGGAACGGTGTTAACGAAAACGATACTTGTAAACAAGAAAGTGTCTTACTAACTAAATGCCGTCAGGTCGCCAGGGGTAGAGGGAGTCAGAACCTGGGTGTGTGAAGCTAGGTTGTCCAGATGCTTCAGTACGAGCTGGGGAGTGAATACTGGTGAGTTCATGAGAGAGTTCAATGTTCAGGTACTTGCGTTGGAGGGTGGACAGGGTACGCCTCTGCCTTGGTTCAGGAGTCGGGAATTTCCAGGAAGCTGCCAGCTTAATCCAAAACACAAAATCCAGAACATAATCCACAAAACATAGGTAAACTTGAGCGTCCAGGAAATCACTGGAGCCAAAGATGGAGCTCAACGAAGATAAGCAAGGTTCAGGTTTCAGCCTGCGAAAAATCAAACAGAATGTCAGCAAAGATTCATGGAACGAAGCATAGCTTGGGTAGTGGCTAGGTTTGTTACCACTGAAGGCAAACACTCTAGCATCGAAGTGCTGGCAGCCTCCTGCTTAAATACTCCTCAAGGCAATCAGCAGATCAGTCGCACCTGTCACCCCATGTACCTGAGAAACTCTGAAACCATCTGAAAGCTAAAATCAAAGTGAACACAAACACATACACACACAAAAACCTGTTAGGTTTTGGGGTTGTTTGTTTTTTGGTTTCTGGGTTTTTGTTGGTCTTATTCACAGTTCAAGTTTTGAATCATGTTTCTGTTTATTTTCCTGGTCATGCTTTAGTTTTGTCGTCTTGTTCATGTTTTGTCAAGTTTGGTTTTCGGATCTGGTTATGCTTTTGCTTCATGTTTTTCTAGTTTGTGTTCAAGAGTCTCTGTTTTGCTCCAGCCACGTTTTCTTCTGTTAATTCAGATCACCTGCACCTATTAGTCTGTCTTGTTTCACCTGGTCACACTCCATAAATACACACCTCAGCCGGATACACCACAGCCTGACTCCAGGCCAGACACACCACAGCCTGGGATGACGCCTGACCCTAAGTCAGCCTCAACCCCCTCCACCCGGCGCAGAGGACGTCATAAGAGGGACTCCCCGGCTTAAGTCATCGGGGGCCCCGGCGATGCTTCTGCCCACGCCACTGAGGGTCCGGCTGATGCCTCAGCCTCTGCCCACGCCACTGAGGGTCCAGCTGACGGCTCAGCCTCTGCCCACGGCACTGAGGGTTCCGCCGACACCTCAGCCTCTGCTCACGCCACTGAGGGTGCCGCCGACGCCTCAGCCTCTGCTCACGCCACTGAGGGTCCCGCCAACGCCTCAGCCTCTGCTCACGCCATTGAGGGTCCCACCGACGCCTCAGCCTCTGCTAACGGCACTGAGGGTCCAGCCGACGCCTCAGCTCCTGTTCACGTCACTGAGGGTCCCACCGACACCTGTTCCTAGTCTGCAGGGGTTAAGTGAGGAACTGGTCCTCATTCTGGCTTCTGAACCCTGCGACGAGGGGTTCGAGGAGGAAGCGCCGCCGGACCCTGTTCCTGAAGGGTTCAAGGAGCAACTTGTACTCGTTCTGGATTCTGAACCCTGCGACGAGGGGTCCGAGGAGGAAGCGTCGCCGAACCCTGTTCATGAGAGGTTCAAGGAACAGTTTGTCCTCGTTCTGGCCTTTGAACCCAGAGACGAGGGTTCGCCAGGCTCTGCTTCAGCCTCTGAGGGTTCGCCAGGCTCTGCTTCAGCCTCTGAGGGTTCGCCAGGCTCTGCTTCAGCCTCTGAGGGTTCGCCAGGCTTTGCTTCTGCCTCTGAGGGTTCGCCAGGCTCTGCTTCTGCCTCTGAGGGTTCGCCTGGCTCCACGCCTGTGGAGTTCCACAGAGTTTCTTGGGGGTCCTCTACTCTGCTCGGTCGGCCTCCTGACCAACCTGCAGGTTCCCGTCGCAGGCCGCCACGGTCTGTACGCTTCTGTCGGCCTCCACGTCTTTGTCGCAGGTCTCCACGGCTTCGCCGCCGACCGCCCAGAACTCTGTGGTGCAGGTCCGATCACCCGCCGGAACTCTGTGCCTGCTGGGGACGACCTCCTGGTCGCCCACCGGAACTTTGTTTTTTTTTGTTTACAAGGTAGAAATGTACCCTAAATGCCCTGGTAATGTGGTAGTATGTTCCTACTGATCAGAACATTTTAAATAGGGTTTTAGTGGATCCATTTTGTTATATATAGGTCATGTCACTTTGTTGTAACAAGATATTACAAACTTCCTCTGATTTTAAAATGGTTATAATTCTCTTTCAGGGTGTATTTACTGTGGGATATTTACAAATTATGGTTACAAATTATGAACACAGAGGCCCAAAATGTGGAACAGAAACACTCATCACATCTCAGCTTGCCAGGAAACCCATGTGCTATTGCTCTGTCTTTATCACACTACCTGACTGGTTGGTAAACTGGAAGTTACACAAGCACCTGGTAGGCGTTTCTGAGATCTAGTTTGGAGAATATGGTAGCACCATGGACCGGTTCAAAAGCGGATGTTATGAGAGGAAGTGGGTATTTATTCTTAATCGTGATCTGATTTAAACCTCTATAGTCAATAAAGGGTTGTAGTGAACCGTCCTTCATACCTACGAAGAAAAATCCTGCCCCAAGTGGTGAGGAGGAAGGCCGAATAATTCCTGCAGCTAAAGAGTCATTAATGTAATTTTCCATTGATTTTTGCTCAGGATGTGAGATATTGTACAGTCTGCTGGACGACAGGGGGGCACGGAGTCATAAGGTCTATGGGGGGGTAAAGACAAAGCCTTATCTTTACTAAAAACTCTCTTTAAATCATGGTATTCAGTGGGCACATGAGACAAATCTATTATTTCATCCTGTACTTTAACCTGTAACGGGTAACTCCGGGTGAATGCTGACTGAAGACAAGACGAATGACAATTAGTGGGCCAGGATTCGATACAACATTCAGACCAGTCTAGGTGAGGATTATGTTTCTTTAACCACGGAAAGCCTGAAACTATACAACCCTGAGATAATGGAAACACGTAAAATGAAATCTCTTCCTTATGGTTTCCTGACAACAGCAGTTCAAGCGGTTTACTTTGCTGGTTTATCTGCTGTAGTTTCTTGCCATCTAAGGCTAGGATGGAATGAGGTGAAGTGAGTGGTTCCACCTCAATTCCAGCTCTTGTAACCAACTCGGAATCTATTAAATTTTGTTCACACCCAGAATCAAGCATGGCAGACAGAGTCAACGTATGCTGATTGAATCTTATTGTAGCAGGCAAACTGAATCTGGGGGCCTTGTTCTCCTGTGAATGGTCCACCAACCCCCCCTTCATAGCTGGTGGACCCACATATGCTTCCAGTACATTTGTAGATAAGTAGATATGCAATAGTGTGATGGGATAATTATTAAAAAACCTGTTAGGGGTTCACCTCTGAAACTGCTTCATACTATCTAAGCACTTCAACTAAGAAGCCCAGTCACACATGGGCGAGATTGATGGAAGGGGTGGAACGAGTGATGGGCAGAGATATAAAGGGACATTGGAACAATTGGAAGCAGCTGTGACAAAGCAGCCAGAGAAATCGTTTTTTCTGGGCCAGCCCACTGCTGTCTGTGTCTCTACCCATCTAAATTTTCTCCTTGTACCCTTCTTACAGGCCAAATGGCTCATTTACACACATACAGTACACACACACACAATCACATAGATCCTCAGCCCTGGTTCTTTCTGTAACTCCTTGTTGCACTGCAGTGTAATGTCCTGGTTTGCTCAAGTGACAACTCTTCCCTGCCACTGAAGAGATTTATTTCTATTTGTGCAACACCCACACACATCACTACACAAATGAATGTGGTGACAGAATCACTGAGTCTTAGGGTGTATTCACACTTGCCACTTTTGGTCTGCTTTAAATGGACCAGAGTTCGTTTCCCCCCTTGGTCCGGACCTTTTGTGCTGGTGTGAATACACTTAAGCAAACCCTGGTCCGGACCAAACAACCGGACCGAAACCAACTTTTTGAGGTGGTCTTGATCCACTTCCAAACAGATTCTGGTACGGTTCGCTTGTGGTCTGAATACAAACCGGCCACGATCCGAACCAACTGCAGAAAGCGTACGTCTCTTTGGACTTAACAAGCCACCGTAGCCGGTAGCAAAGGCGTACGTTATACTCAAATCATACCTGGCCAGCTGATTGTTGCAACACCGGGCATGTGGGACCGGGCACGCAGAGCACATCGTCTTCTTCGGCGTTAGCACGTAATCTCCAACGCTGTTCCAAACTTATAGATACGTTGCAAAATCTGTGTTGAATGAGCTGCTCTTCACCCTCACAATAATATTGCAGCTGTAATAACGGCACAAATATGCAGAACAGAGGTGCTGCACGCAGCACGTCTACAGCTGTTTTCCTAAATTTCCAGGTCTGTGCTCTGTCCCGCCCCCGTCATTTCTGTCCAATGGGAACAATGATCGTAACCCACGTGGCTTTGTTTACAAGTAATAGTTCACTTGCAAAAAGTACAATGTGAAAGCAAACCGCACCTAACAAAAAAAATAAAGTCCGCTTTTGGTCCGGGCCAAACAAGCGGACCAAAGGACTTTCTTTGTGTGAATACACCCTTAGTGTTTCATCCAGTTAGCCTCAACTTCTCAAGACACTCGCTTCTTGATTCACAGTAATACCAAGCTTGCCGAGTCAGCGTTCAGTGACAGCCCCACATAAAACAGCATCAGGTGAGTTGCATCTCGTCAGATGTTGCATCACAAAAGATCATAAGGCGTGTTAAGTTAACATATGGATGTAGGTAAAAAGAAATGTATGAATTTGTTTTTTCTTGGCCAGAACAGAAATATTAAAACTGCTACTGCCAAAGCTGAGTGGCTATGTTTAGTATTTGTTAACAGGATGTTTATCCATCTTCTTCTGCTCACCTATGGTCAGTTTGTAGATGTAACAGGTCCAAAATCTAGTCATCTCTCTCCCGAGCAGCTCTCGCCGGCTTCTCCTGAGGGACCCCGTGGCGTCCTCAGGCCAGGAAAGATGCAAATCTCTTTCCTGCAACAAGGTTGCAGGAAAGAGGTTGCTCTCCCCTCAGATGTTTTTCAAGTGGGACATCTCCAAAAACTTTCAGAGACACGTCCAGGAGGCATTCCGATTAGATGAGTGAACAACTTCAGTTGACTTGTTCTGGTTAAGAGGAACAGAGCAGCAGCTGAACTGTGAGCTCCACTGCATAATGGAGCTCATCACAAGCAAAGCCCAATCACCCTACAGGGGACTCTCATTCCTGATACTTTTATTTAGGATATGAAATATGATGTTAGCATTGAAAATTTATAACCATTATGATATTTTTAGAATTCTTTTGGTTTAATAGAGTTATAGAAGAGCAAGAAAAAATCTAAATTGCATTTTTTTTTCATTTAAATATTTAAAAATAACTTGTTTTTTAATTTCCAAAAAATTTAATCTAAGGATTTTTTTTTTTTTGTCAGTCAAAGATACCAAACCTCTAAGATCTGCTGATTGTTGAGATCACTGTAGTACAGAGAACTTATCATCACATTTTTTCAATGACTTGTGACATTCCTATGTGTAAGTGGGTACATTATGGCATTAATACTGAGCTGTTTTGTGAGGAAATATCCCCATCCCATCACCACCAGCAGCCTGAACTGCAGAGAGAAAGTAGGATGGATCCATGCTTCCATGTCGCTTACAGCTTATTTTCCCCCTACCTTCTGAATGTCACAGCTAAAATCTAACAGTTCTCCACTCTGTTACTGTTCAAGGTTGTTGAGTCTGGGTGAATTGTAGCCTCATTTTCCTGTTCTAAACTCACAGGAGTGACACCTGGTGTGGTCTGCTGCTGCTGTAGCCCATCTGCTTCAAGTTTCGACAGGTGAGTTTTAAGGTGATATTTGATATACCTTTAGATTGAGCTACTGTTGCCTTTACATTCTCTCAAACCTTTTGCACACATTGCCGACATCAACAACTCCTTTTCACCCACACAACTGCTGCACACTGGATATTTTTCATTCACTGTAAAACTGAGAGATAAATATGAGGAAAAATCTCTGTAGATCATCAGTTTCTAAAATACTCAGACCATCCTATCTGGCACCAGCCTATCTGGCACCACATTCTGATGCTCCCTTTAAACGTCAACTCATCCTCCCCACATCGGGATGTCTAAATGCATTAAGTAGCTGCTATGGTATGGACTGATTCTCTATTTGTCCAAGGCCAAGCAATCCAACAGGTAATCGAACAGGCGTACCTAATCAAGTGGTTAGTGAATGTAAATGGGCTGGACAACTAAACTCCAGTTGATTCCCATAGCAACCCCCTGTTACACAATCCAAATGAAACTAGGAATATTTTTACCTTTAGTACAAGTGATAAGAATTTTCTGGAACCAGATGTCTACATAAAACAAATAACATGAAATGAAATAGCAATAATTGCTCCCTGCATCACTTTTAGTTTTTGTCTTTTTCCTCCTGTTTTTTAATCAGTTCTTATTTTTTATCTCAATTGTGGCCTTTCCTCTGAACTTTGAGAGCTGTTAGAACTCTTCCTATTTTTAACTATCCATGTTTCAATTCTGCATCAATTTATTACTGAAATCAAAGGTATATAAGTATAAAATATTAGTGGTGTATATTGTTCACAATACTTCATATTTCTAATAACACACTGGCCCCCACATGTCCAGATTACCAATACTTATTTCTCAGTATTTTTTCCTTTTTAAAGATTTGTTTTGCAGCACAAGTGGCCTTTATTTTGTCATTTCTTTAAAGCAGGCAGACATGAAATGGGTGAAGAAAGGGGGAAGATATGCAGCACAGGTTGCCATGGCGGGTACTAAAACCAAGGGGCAGCCGCATCGGGGGCCGCAGCTACTCCATACATGGGTCGCGGACTCCACCACTACGCCATTGCTGCACCCATTAAAACAATAAGTGGGACCAAAATTTAACTGTTAGAATACATGAAAAGTGTCTGAAAGTATGTTTTTTTCATCTCTTGATTATAAAAAAAAAGAATAAACTTTTTGATTAGATGACTGACACAAGGTTAATTTAAATGCCTTAGCATAAGAGGTCATCATACACAAGAAGGTGGTTCCAGACTGGCTTACCTGCAAAACAAACTATGGATTTTAAATTACTCAGAGAAGCTATGAGAGTTAGCTGTAAGCAGTGGCATGGAGCATCACTTTATCTGTGCTGCACCAAGACACTCAGCTTACCAGCTGCAGAAAACACATCTGCCACTGAAACAGTGACTGCTGCTGTCACACTGCCCTCTCCCAGCTCAGCTCTATTAGTTCAGCTTCACCACCTCCCAGTGGCCGCGAGGTTGTGACAAAGTGCCGATTAATGTCTCAGTGTGTGTGTGTGTGTGTGTGTGTGTGTGTGTGTGTGTGTGTGTGTGTGTGTGTGTGTGTGTGTGTGTGTGTGTGTGTGTGTGTGTGTGTGTGTGGTATTTGCTTTTATTTTTTAGCAAGACAGATTTAACAGATATAATAGCATGCCTATAAGAGATCATATAAGGCAGGAACGTAATTAAGTTGAGCCAGTAATTGGCTTTGGTTCAGAGGCCACTGGAAAGGAAAAGGCTTGGGCATATTTCTGCTGAAATAAAAAGAGAAGAATAGAAATTTGAGGTTTATGGACTGTAGTGATTTGAGCAAAGCAACAAAATGTTAACAAGGAATTACAAACAAATTTCTGTGACTAAATCTTGCAGTTGCTCTCTGCTTCTGTTGCACTTTGCAGGGAAGCAAAACTATTGAACATGATGTGTTAAAAGATTGAGGAAACCCTGCTGCAGCACTGCAGTAAACAGGTTCAAAATAAAAATTCAAGATGGTAGCCACTTTTCTAAATCCCTTCCAGAGCCGAAATTTTGTAAATATAAGATAATAGAAAAAATGCTTTTAAGGCAGCGACAGAGTCGTGCAATTAGGTTCTGCATCTCTAATGCATACCATAACAAACATGGCTACAACAACACATTTCAGTAACCACTGAACAGCCTCCACAGAACACAAGCAGCCATACTGATAATCATACTGTCATACTGATAATATCTGAGTTCTACATTAGACAGGCTCAGAAAAAATATTCACACTCATGTTTATCAAAACTCTTTGAAACAAGATATTTAAACTTTGCTGATATAACTGGAACCACTTCATATTATACAGAAAGATACATAATCTTTCTTTTAATCATTAAATCAGACTAAACATTTTTTTTCTGTTTCAGGTCAGATTTGTTTTAAACTTTCAGATATTTACTCACACTTCCTTAGCTTTTGGTAAAACTTTAAACACTTTGACTTGAATAAAATGTTTTGGGTATCCTTCCACAAGCTTCTCACAATAGTTGGAATTTGGGCCTATTCTTCCTAACAGAACCGCTGTAACTGGGTAAAGTTTGTTGGCTGCCCTGCTCACACACACCTCACATTTCAGTTTGGCCCACAAATTTTCTATGGGACTTAGATAAGGGCTTTGAGATGGTCCTACCAAAGCTTGGCTTTGCTGTCTTTAAATAATTTTAAACTAATCTGGTGGTATACGTAAGGCCTAGGTCTATTTGGAAGACAAATTTGCATCCAGGCTTAGCTCCTGGCTGATGTCTTGAGATGCTACTTAAGTATTTCCACATAAAGTTTGTGAAGTGCGCAGGTACCTTTTGCAGCAAAACACCAACATAACATATTTCCACCTCAACACTTCATAGTGTTCTGCGGCCTATGTTCTGAGGCCTATGCTTATTCCTTCAAATATAATGATGGTCATTATGTCCAAGCACTTTGATTCTAGTTTCAGTAGATCACAGGTTAAAATGAAGGCATTTGTCCCTGAATGCAATAACAAACTGTAATATCCCTTTTCATGGTGCTTTTGGAGTAATGGCTTCTTCTCCTTTGAATGGCCTTTCAGCCCATGTTTTTAGAAGACTTGTTTCACTGTAGATAATTACCAGCTTCAGCCAAGGCATTGTGCTTTAGTTCTGGGGTTGATACACACATATTAAAGCAAAACCTGTTTATCTCTGATGGCTGGATATACCCATGCTGTTTACCTTAAGGCATTCAGAACTTTTATTCAAAGATGAACCAGACTTGTGGAGGTCCATAATTCTCTTCCTGATATTTTGGATTATTTCTTTTGTTTTTTTTCCATGATGTCCCACATGGCACTGTGTTTGAAGTGTTGTCTATAAAGGTATCCAGAGGTGGGCCTTCATTTAACTCAAATGTTGTGAATTAAATCAGAAGCTTATCATCATTCAGGCTTTCTCAAATTCCTATTGTCCCGAAAAGTTTAGTCAGAATTATTTCATGCAGTGAGAATTAAAAAGTTTGTCCTTTATACAGTAATATTTGGTTTCAACTGTATTACATATAGACAGCAATAGAAAATATAGATTCTTATCAAGTGAAACATCAAACTGATTTTCCCATTACTTGTTCTTGGATAATTCTTATAAAAGAAAAAAATTATATCAAACATGGCTTGCATTTAACAGTGTACTTAATAAATCCAGCATGTACAGCAAAGACTGACTTATCCACAAGTTAAAACGGAGGGCATAAAAATGTGGGGGGGTCAAAGGGTGTTTGGCTCCACCTTCCATCTTGTCTGTCTGGAACTCTCACTCCACTCCGTGAATCCCTGCCCACATAATCTACTAAATGTTTAACTAATCATCTAATTAAAGTGTTTACATGTGCAACAAAAAATTATTTATATGAAGTTATTCACTCTGTTTGTATCAGCTTTGCATCTTTGCAGTTTGTGCATTTTTATTTACCTATACAGTTTACTATAATTCAATAAACATTTGCATAAAAAGTTATTCAGCAAATAGTTCAAGTTATGCATTTGTAGTTTTTATAACATTTAGTTTAGGCCCCTGCAGAACCTGCAAAGCATTGCTAATGGAGGTTTCAACTTCTAAACAACAATTACATCAATGTCCAAGTTTAGATATTCTGGGGCGCAGTGCTGGTGGTGCAGGGCTTAAGCACACAACCCATACATAGAGGCTACAGTTCTAAAAAGCGGCCGTCCCGGGTTTGAGTCCAGGACCCAGAGACCTTTACTGAATGTCTTCCCCCTCTTTGTCCCTATTTCCTGTCTGCCTACTGTCGGAAAAATTGAAAAAATAAAGGCCTCTTGTGCCGCAAAAAAAAAAGTTTAGATATTCTTCTGAAAACCACAGGAAGACCAACAGCTTATATGGAGTTCAAGTTTATGAAACATGTATTTACATTTTATTCCTTCAGATGTAAATGAAACAGTTTGGATACAGTTGCTGTATATAAACAGGAAACTTCCATTGCTATTTATCCTGTGAGAAATGAAGGTAACATTAGCTTCTGTTTCCAATTCTGTTGAGTACCAATAGACAGCAAAGGTGACCTCAAGGTACTCTGCAAGCAATACAAGTCCAAATTATACTAAATTATGAAGAAAAATAGAATCAAATACATCCAATGGAATCCAATCATGGCTAGTTATATAAAGAATAAATGGATATTTTTACACACCTCATCTCCTAATCCAATTTTTACAACTGTACATGTTTTATTTATTTTTCATATTCATTAGTTAAATAATTTTTACATACTCACTTAGAGCAGGACATAAAACATGAATATAAGCCAATTGGTCCTTCCATTATAACAAATGCAAAGTGAGACATGCAGCTGTAACTAAAGATATCTGGAAGTCTAATCTGACAGTTGTTCCTCTGTGGAAACATGCCTAAAGCACTTACAATAATGGACACACCAAAATGAGCATGTCAGTCATCAGCTCTCCCTCTGCACACCCACATGCACTTACTCCCTGCAGCGTGTAACTCAGAAAGCACACACACATGCAGCTGCGAGACACACGAAGAAGAAGGGCTTCAGATTGGTTTCCCAGTGTCCCACACATGCATAATTATGATGCATTAGCACACGTAAATGTGCAAACACAGACGTAAATGTTACACATTTTCTGTACATACAGGAAAATTTAAATTTTTTCCTTAATACTTTAACTGATGGGAACAAGAGCACTGAAAGCTATTTCATTTCCATACAAAGTGACATCCACCAGTCCCCACACACACTCCTGCCTGACATACACACACATGTGCATGATCCGGTGTGTTTGCACGACTGTGTCAAAATGTATGTGTAAAAGCAGTGATGATACTCAGCGAAGGTGTTATCATGTCCTGCTGCTTTTTCCAGCTCACTATAATTAGGGAGGAGAAAGACAAAAAAAAGGAGTTTCTGTCCCACATCAGCAGTGTTTAATTTTAAGCAATAGGCATATCATCTCATGTAGGCTCTAATGTGAGCAAAGGCCTACAAATGCCTAGTGATTATTTTTCTTTTTTTTGTAATCTTGTGAGGTCACTAAACATTTTACACTAAGAAGGTTTGAGAAACTGAAATAAAAACTGAAACAAAATAATGCTCCCCGTGTCCCACACCTGAGTTGCCAAGTCTCCAGTGTAACAAGTGAGCCATGATACCAGATATGAAAGTGATATGACAGTACAGTGTTTCTGAGTATCAATTATCTGTTGCTCTCTGCTGGTCAATATGTGACACTACATCCATGCCATTTGACGTCAAGCGTTTTCCTGGATGCATTCTGGACAATATAATATGAACATGCATGCAATAGATTGTACAGAGATCACAATTTGGGTGAAACTTTCCTTTTCAACTTTCTATAGGGCATGTGGATTATGTCGTATATTAAGTCTATGTATGGTTCGCTAGTCATGTCAAGATAAAAAAGAATGAAAGGAAATGGAAATCCATAGAGATTAAAATCAGATAAAAAAAATCAGAATAAGCTGGTGGGAGAGAGACTTAAGGTAACTGAGGAAGAGTGATAAATTAACATGATGAGCAGGGAGTGCAGTGAGGAAACAGAAAACAAAAAGAACTGAAAAAAGTAAATAATGAAACTGCCAAAAGAACATAAAATGGTGGAAACCAGATCAATCAGGAAATAGAAACATGTGACACACGAATCAAGGGAAGTAACAAAAACCTTAACACCAGAATGAATCTAATGAGATGAAATGAACTGAAATAAAGCAAGTGAAGAACCTGGCAGTGCAGACAAAGTAAACAGAATACAATCTCAAAACCCCAAACACAGGAAGAGTATGACACACTATGAATTTTGGAAAGCTGCAAGTTGCATTTGATTGGCATTAAGAACAATAGATTCAATATTTTTTTCACTTTTGTTCACATTTCAGAGAAGGATTGCTCTTAAACAGTGCCAAAGTGTCATTATTATTGGCTGGAGAGAGAAGTCTCACTCAAAATTACATAAATATAAAGAATTGTAATTATTTCTCATTGTTCTACCATTACTTTCATAAATGCTGTACATTTTTCATGTTAACAAAAATCTGTCCAGGGACTACAGGTGGAAATTAGAATGTATTGCTATAACCTGGTCCCATGCGTTTTTCCTTTGTGAAGGTCAATGAAATGTTGTACATTGTCTCTGTAAAAATAAATACAGTCTTTCTTATCACCAATAAGCCAGAAAAACAGAAATGAATGCATTCAATTTAACACTTTAAAGGTTATGAATTAATTGTGTTCATTCAAAAGCTTACTGACTTCTAAACTAGCAGAGTAAGATGGCTTACCTAAAGAAATAGTTCAAAATGTACTGGCATTTGTTCATCATCTGCAGAATATTGGGCTATTTTAGCTCAGTCTGATGTTATGACAAAGGCCTTCTGCCCAGTCTGTCAAGAGTGAAAGGTTTGAATATGTGCGAAATATGTCAGATTCCTGAGTGTCTGTAACACTATACTGGAGTTCTCAAACTGTCACTTCTGCATTTCTCTTTTGGAACGTAATTATTGGAAGTAAAGATCAATGTGCCTCAACAACTCATCCTTTTTGGCTGTTGGAGCTCATTAGCTCTATGCCACAGTTCATTTGTTTGCATTTATGCAAACAAATGAACTGTGGCATTTTGCAAATATTTTGCAAATATTTGCAAATATTAATACCAATATATTTCTTCTTGTGAGGGATCCGAGTCTCTAGGGGTCAATGGGCGAGGGGGAATACCCTGAGCAACATACCTAAACACAGTAAACAATTGAAGAAAAATCAAATCAGAAATCTGGATTTGCTCCCTTTGAGATGACAGAAAATAAAACCAATTAGGTAAAAACTAATTGCATGTAAAATAGAACATATCCTTCCTAAATTAAAAATAAATGAACCAATCAGAGGCTGTAGGCTGATCTTATTAGCTATTAAAAGCCATTTAGTGCTGCAGATAATCAGCACCACATTTGATTATTCACTGAGAGAATTATACACTGCTGGGTGTGTGAAACTGGCTGAGTTACAGAGATTGTTTCTGTCATTACTGAGCTGAATGGCTTGGCCAGTCAATTCAGTTGCTGTAACTGTATCAGAGAGAAGAGAGGGCTGTTTGGACCCACATTGTCTCTTGTTTGCATTTGAGTTCTGTAGCTTGTGTATGTCTAAACTCAAAATAGAAATATGTGACACAAGCTAGTTTAGGGGATCCATCGGCAATCTTGAGGTTAATTTCTCTACAAATTCTGTATATTTCAGTGTGTGATTCTATTGTATGATTTTGTGTTGCTTACATGCCTTTACTCACAATAAGCAGACAAGAAATGTGTAGAGACATGCAGCAAAGATCCCAAAGTCAGGAATCAAACCCTCATGTTTTAGACTATAAGATAAATGCTAATTGAGCACATACAGGGGGTGGGCAATGAAACTGAAACACCTGTCATTTTAGTGTGGGAGGTTTCATGGCTAAATTGGACCAGCCTGGTAGCCAGTCTTCATTGATTGCACATTGCACCAGTAAGAGCAGAGTGTCAAGG
>JAHUTJ010075342.1:0-18061 GCA_036250325.1 Characodon lateralis | reverse complement strand
CTTGTACAGAGACCGGATGGCCCCTAGTAAAGGGCCCCCGATTCCATACTCCTGGAGCACCCCCCACAGGGCATCACGAGGGACACAGTCGAATGCCTTCTCCAGGTCCACAAAACACATGTGGACCAGTTGGGCAAACTCCCATGAACCCTCGAGTACCCTGTAGAGGGTATAGAGCTGGTCCAGTGTCCCACGGCCCGGACGAAAAACGCACTGCTCCTCCTGAAGCCGGGGTTCGACTATCGGCCGGACTCTCTTACCAGGGAGGCTGAGGAGTGTGATCCCCCTGTAGTTGGAACACACCCTCCGGTCATTACTATTTACCAAAACAATCTGGCAAACAAAAAGAAAAGCAATTTCCAAAACACTTTTCTTTCACGTGATCTGGTTGTATTTATAGCATCACAGTGTGGACACACGAAAATGAATGTAAACCTAGAAATTAATCAGCATATCACATCACTTAATTAACATTAAATATATTAGAAGAACTCCATACCTTGGTCCCATTTCCAACTATGGGCTAAATAATGTAACCATGAGTCTGTACAGTGAAAAAGAGCCCGACTGTTGAGAGAGTTTGCTTGTAGTCCACAAGATAGCGTTAGATAGGAGTGCACGGACTTTAAAAGAAACATGTCAAAATAAAAGGAAGTACCAAAAGCATCAGGAAGAAACTGCTTCAGATCTCCATTTAATGGGCATTTACATTGAGCTCCGAGTCAGGTTGGAAGGCCTCCTAGCCATCACCCTAATCTTAAGCTGTCTCCACAGATTCTTTATCTTGTTCAAGTCAGGGTGCTGGTGGCGCCGCTCCAGAACATTCATATTGTTGTTTGCTAACAATTTCTTTAACACTTTAACTGTGTGTTTTGGGTCAGTATCATGCTGAAACATCCAGTGTTGACCAAGTTTCTATGCAAACTGTCTTCTTTTTCTATTATCCCAGTTGCTTAGATTACGTTACCTGGCTGATAAACACCCCAAAGCATTATGTTCCCACCACTATGCTTCCACCAGCATAAAAACCTGAAGAAATCTAGATAGGGCGTTGTAGCCCTTTGTGAGCGGCCGTAACATAGCTGTTCTCAATAAGTTCGTTTTTTTAACGTCTTTAAAACAGCATGGACTATTTGCATTGGTGAACAACCTTTAATTTTTCCACACTTTTACAGTTTGCAGCGGGGGTCAAAATTCTCTGTCACGTAAAATGTGATTAAACATAGAAGTAGTTTCTGAAATATATGGCGGACTGTAGTGTCATATTTTGACTCATATCTTTATGATTTCCAGCCAGAACAAACATTTTGTTCAAATTAAACCCTTACATATTAAATCTGCAAGGCGTGTGAAAAGTTCTGGATTTAACTTTATCATGAGACAAGATTTATAACCCTTAAAGATTTCACATTGTGTCATGTTAGACAACTTCAGTGCATTTTATTGGGATTCATTGTGTCAATGCATCACAAAGTAGAGCAGGGATCAGTTCTAAAACAGTCATCTCACAGAGCTCTGCTCAGTCCATCATTGGACATGGAGAGAGGATGGAGCAGCTGCAGACATGGAGGTCCACCTATCCGACAGCCTGGGCAAGGAGAGCATTAATCAGAGCAATTATATTCATGCAAACTGAACAGAAGAGGAAGTTGTTACTAAGAGCTGTCAGAAACTAGTAGCGGGTTGAAAATGTAGAGGAGAAACAAATTTGCAGATCAAACCTGGAAAATAGTTCAGTTTTCCTCAGTTGTTACCACCAGACAGAAGAAAAATGTTTTACTTGACTTTGATAACGACCCAAAGCTGTCACTAGTGACCACAGGGGAACGCTCAGTCTGTTTATTGGTCAGATGTATCTGGGGCGGGAGAACCAAATGTAAATGCAGGTCCAGTATTAAAACCATTACAGCTGGTCCTAGAGTGGATTACCTGAGGAAACTTACAGTCCCAGACTGTATCTCCGCAGAGAGGAATAGGCACCAGACACCAGTCTGTCATATGCACGTCTTTCTCATTTTATAAAAGCAGTAAAAAGGTTAACATACAGGGCATTATACCCCTCCTTCACTTAGTGCTGGTCTCTAAGATCAGTTAAGGTCATTCAGGGGCAGGAAGGCAGTGTGTCGTAAACCATCCTTGGGGTCACCGGAGGATGTGAGGTGGGGGAAGTGTGTTAATCTCAGTCATTCTGAGGCAGGAACCAACCAGGGTTGGTTTTAAAAGATTAAACATCACAGATGTGAAAACACCCAAATGTAGAAGACAACTGGACTTCTTCTCTTTTCCATGAAACAGGAGAAGTCCTGTTGTCTTATATTTAAGCAACTAGGAGTTTCTTGTCCTGGATGAAGGAGAATCGACACCGTGCTCACATTAAATAAAAACAATCTTTTTGAAAAATAAAAGATTTTTACTTTAACTACAAAAATAAAGAACTCTTGTCTAAAACTCTCACATTAACCACACATCTCCACAGAAAGCATTGTTCATTTCCACTAGGTCATCTCTTTCCCCAGAAGTTGTCGCGTCTCTTCTGAGCGCGCTCCAGCACGGCGGACGCTGCAGAGCAAGAGGCCGAAGAGCGACACGACATCACTGAGAGTCGATCGTCTAGGAGACAAAAGATAAACAGATGTACTTCGACGTTTTAACGATTAAGGCTTTTCTCGTGTGAGGAGGTTTACCTTCATCAGAACCGCAGCCTCCTCTGGAACATGGCAGCTCCCTGAACCTCAAACCCAACTCACCTGAAGAGAAAGAAATGAATGTTAGATCTATCAAATCTTCCAGGTTTAACATGAAATCTGATCTGTTGAGAAAACTGCAGGAAAAGAAATGAGAAGGAAGTAAAGAGGAGAGAGGGACAGCCCCACGTTGTTATCTAACACTCGCTCCTCTGTCCGCTTTGACCCACAGACTCCTGGGTTCTGGTTACCTATAAGGCTTTTCAGGCTTAATCATAATGTGGGGATAAATTCAATTCAACTGTGGAGAGAGAAGTAAAGGACTTTCATTCATTCTGTGGAACAGGGAGAAGGAAATTTTTCCAAAGTTTTTATTTTTCTTAACTACTTTTCTGAATTTTCAGTCAGTTTAAAATTCTTATCCTGCTTCTGTCTTCCTCTCTTGCAACAACTAATATTATTTTAAAAACATCATTGAATTTGTTTTGGTTTACTACAAAGTATACTTTTAATACTTTCTTTTTCATATCCCCTACCTCTCTGAGGTTTTACAATGGCACTGCTCCTCCCAGTCCCGCAGGTCAGCGGACCGGCTTCTTCTGGATGCGCCGAGGAGGGACAGAGCTTTTTCTGTGGGATCTCCAGGGCTTTAGTACAACCAGCTACTGGACGTACATCAATAAATGACCACATCATCAATTCCAGCGGCCTGTTCAGGCCCTGCTCACCATTTTGCCTCAGCTCTGCTGAAACTTTAAGTTCAATCTTCTAACCCTCATCGTAGACATTGTCCTGGAGTCTGCAGCCCCCGCTCCCCAGCTACAGAAAAAGAAGAAACTCATAAGATTTGCTACAGAGTGATGATTAAGGCTTATAGCCCCAAACCTGTTTCCCAGGAACTTTAAGTAATATATAAAGATGCTTTTCCATTGCATGAGCCAAGGTCAAATTAGAGGTGGGAAGCAGGGTAAGCAAAAGCTTTGTAGTGGGAGCGCAATAAGCATTTCTAGAACGTCTTCAGCATTTTGATTGAGTCCTCTCCCATTTTATCCTCCTCTTTACTTCACATGTTCTGTTTAAATTAAACAGGAGTTCTGTATTTTTGTTTGCAAATAACATTAAAACCCAGCAATTAATGCTGATTATTGTGGGTTTACAGAGTTTGTATTTAAATACATGGTTTAAGTCCGTCATCGTTAGCATAAATATTTAATTATTGCAAATGTGGACTTCTGCCTTTTACTGATTTTAGCTTTGAATGGAGCAGACACACACATGCCTGTATGTGTGTGGTTATTTTTTCCAGACATCTCGTAGGCTTTAATTATTACTTGCTCTGATGTAAAGCTGGTCTGATGTAAACCTTTACATTTTCTCAGAGATTGAAGGGGTAGTCCTTGCCTGTCAAACTATGACCAGTTTGAAACAATCTGAGATTATCAGTGTGTTTGTCTGATTTCACCGTTTTTATTCGCATTGTGAACTCTTCTGCTGGGGATGGCAAAGTTCTATGTCCCTACATCACTGCAGCATTCCTGTAGGGGGCATCAGGAAATGTAATGTATGCATAGGGCCCTCTTTATGACACCAATGTCGAAACACATCCTTTAAAACGCTGAGGTCAATAAAAATGTTCAAGGAAGTTAAGTTTCAAAAACGTTAAGGAGCCCATACTGGAAATGGACCTGAAGAGCTGTAAAATGATTTTTTAAGACCAGAAATGTTATCTCCTACACAATCCTTAGGAAGGCTTCTTACCTGCCACAAAAGTAACACAGGGTTCACAGAGTGCTGCATCCAAGCATTTTAATAGGAAGTGTAGTAGAAGTAGTTAAAAGTCGTAGACAAAGGTCCACAAGCAACAGGGATAACTGCAGACTCAAGAGGATTGTAAAGCAAAGCCCTTTCAAGAGTTTGGTGGATATTAACCAGATGTGGACTACGCTGGAGACAGAGATTCATGAGTTACCACACACAAATGTATCCAGGATATGGGCTACAACCTCAGCATTCCTGTTTTGAAGGCTTTCCTGAATTGTCAGAGACATCAGAAGCTTCTCACCAGGGCTGAGGAGGAAAAGAACTGGACTGTTGTTCAGTGGTCCAAAGTTCCTTTCAGATGAAAGTAAAGGTCCCAGGGTCCGGAGGAAGCGTGGAGAGGCCCAGAATCGTTGCCTGAAGTCCAGTGTAAAGTTTCCACAGTCAGTGATGATTTGGGGTACCATGTCTTCTGCTGGTTCTGATCCACTGGGTTTTCTGAAGTGCACAGTCAATGCAGCCATTTACCAGGACATTTTAGAGCTTTTCATGCTTGCTTCTGCTGATGAGCTTTATGGAGATGCTGATTTCATTTTCTGGCAGGACTTGGTACCAGCCCACACTGCCAGAGCTACCAGTACCTTCTTTCTTTAACACCTCAGCAGAGCCAACGGCTGATAACCTCTTCGCCAATCAATGTGCAAAATAAGAGTTTTCACTTTTTTAATAGAATTACTGAAATAAATGAACCTTTTCGTCATATTCAGATTTACACAGATGGAGCTGTATTTCTGCAGGGTTTCAGAAACAGCTTCTTCATTGGACCACAACACCACTAGTCAGCAGCAGAATAACAAATCCAAAGCTCACCGTTGTGCTGGAAATCCGGGTGTCTCAGCATTCCTTGGATCCCATGCTGCTGGACAAAGGTCAGAGGGGACGGGGCTGCAGGAGAAAGGGATTCCTGCTTCGTCCTGGCTGGCTTAAGCTGAGGGCTGGGGGTCTGTTTGTGGGGAGGAAAGGGGCTTAAAGACGCGGGGGTGTTTTCTGACCATGCCTCCTTCAGTTTGGTCGGCTTGACAGCGTCGTCCGACCCAGATTCCTCTGAAACTGCAGCTCTGAATTTCTGGACAGCAAAAAGGTCACGTTACTTTCATTGTGTGACATCATACAATAAAATAAGGTTTTATTCTTTTTACTTACCAGTTTGTGTGGAGAAGAATCATCAGCGTTGGTCAGTTTTCCAACAAGTATAGCACCCCCTGGAGGACAAACAGGTACAGTTTTTGTTTAGTCTTTTTGATCATAGAATACGACTGACACTGGAATAGTTGGTGCACTGGTTTCTGCAAAAAAACAAATATGAACTGGAAACAGAAATAGCTATAAACTTGTGCCTAAGGTTGCTGGGGAGGGGCAGTAAAGTTTCCTGCCAGGTTTCCAGCAGCAATAATTCATAATACCACCAGGATTTATACAGAGGTTTGGGACAGAGCGAGGATAATACTGATACTGTTGTCAGGACACATGAGGGAGTGCAGCAGCACAACATTTCCTCCTCATTTCAAAGTCTGACTTTAATAATCCAAGGGTTAACACCAGTCTTTTCTTTCTATTCATTCTGCAGCAGCAACGAATCTATTACATTTTCCATTATTTAGTGAGAAAAGGCCTATACTATCTTTCATAATACGGAACATACAGTGTGATGTGTACCATTTTATTATTTCTGAAATGTGCCAGTCTCGTGAATGAGCTCAATCAACAGAAATATGCAATATTGGAAGGTTTCTGCAGCCCCAGATATCTGCAAACATGCACTGTGTTAGCAACTGTTGCTATGACTTTATTTAGTTCATTGTTTGCTGTGCAGATGCAATGCAAACCCGTGACTGCAGCACTAACCCAAAGCACGACCAATGCACCAGAGAAGTGGTTTATTAGGCCCAATGAAGGGACAGTATTTTCCTTCTGCTTCCTCCCTTCCTGCAGATCATGTTTGAGCTGGAAAATAATATTCTTTAGAACAGAGAAAAGACCAAAACTTGCAGTCTGATCCGTCTTGTTTTGTTTTACCATCTAACAGAAGTGTCATTTGTTCTTCCATCGGTCATGTGTGCTATTTTCTCGGAAAGCTTTTCTCTTGAGGTCTTTGAGACCTCAGCTCTACCTCTAATCTTCCTGTTAACGCTGACTTCACTCTCTTTCAGCTGCAGCATCTTCAAGTCCTTGTAAGCAAATATATAATAGAGTATTGGGCCAAGCACTGAACCCTGTGGTACTCCACAAGTAAGACTGGAGTTTGAAGACGTTTTATCATTTGCATGAACAAACTGGAATCTGTCAGACAAATAAGATTTAAACCAGTCTAGTGCTTCTCTCCTGATCCTTACATCACGTTCTAGCCTTCATAGGAGAACATTCTGACGGACTGCATCAAATGCTTTAATCCCAGATTAAGGTGGTTTTCTTGCCCTGTAGATATGGTTACCTGTGGCAGGTGTGGTCAGGTCATGGTGAGTCCTCTGCACTGGCCTTGTTTTCAGTCGGGGAGTCGGTAACCTTCCCTCTTCTCTGCTCGCAGAAAACATGGGGTTTGGTTCCTGAAAGCTGAGGTGGCTTTGATCTAAGTTTCACTCTTTTGACACACTTTCTCACAGGGTTGGAGATCATGTTCAGGCAGAAATACACACAAGTTACTACTGTCTAATTGGAACACAAAAATATCACGTAACAACACTCAAATTCTCATTGAAGCAAAGATTAAAGAATCTATAAATATCACCAATCCGGAAGATTTTCCATAAAGCAGATTAATTTGTGATTGGTGACGGTGTCATGAGCGGTCCACCAAAGGTTTAAATCTGTCCCAGAATCAGGGAGATGCATCCATACTTAATTTATGTCTGAAGACTAGCACTTCAGAAAGCTGCAACAACTTGTTTTCTTCTTTAATTAGCAATAAAATGCACCATCTAAAAGGGGAGGACCTCCCACAGACTGAGGAGTTCTTTGCTTCATTGCAATTAATTTCATTTATTTGGATTTTCTTTTCTAGAAGCGTTCACTGATCTAAAAAGTAACGATTATGAATGGTTCTTGGAGTTAAACATCAGCTGGAGTTTTTAATAATATGAATAATAAACATGGAGAAAATACAAAGAAAAGGAGAACCCACTCATCTCTCTCTCCTTCTTCATCATCTTCTCCTCCACAGGCTGCATGGCGTTCAGCTCCAGGACCAGGAGATGTTTCTGTTCTTGTGCTCCTCTGGGTCTTTTTGTACCTGTGCTGTGTTCCTCCAGCACCAACTGAGGACCTTTTACTGGAGATACTGCAATGACCAGACAGAAATCAGCTCAGGTCAGTTGTCAGATCAGGTTTCTGGTCCCTACCTGTCATTCCTCACCTGGCCAGATCCAGGGCTTCTACACAGGAAGCACTGCGGCTGTCCAGCTCAGGTGAAATGACAACGTTCAGGCGTGGGGTGGAGGACTCAGTGTGGGAGTCCATGGTGTCGGTGGGCTCCCACAGAGCGTTGTATTCAGACAGCAGCTGGCTTAGATGGTTCCTGGAGAAGTTGGTTCCCCAGGCTCTTTGTCGGTATGTCAGGGCCTGCTGCCTCAGCTCCTTCACCTGGACGGAAATAGACAGCCAGCTTTTTATAACTTCATGATTTTACCTGAGCTCCTCCAGGTGAGGAGGACGAGGGATGGACATTGAGACGAAGGAACAAAATATGTCTGCTGGATTATTATTATTTCTCATTCTGTCATCCATTGATGACGATTCAAAAACATAACTCTCCGTAATAAAACATCCAATCAGCCTGGTTTATTTTATTTCTAAAACAAATACCTGAACAAGTCAAATTCTGCAGTAAAGAGGGAGTCTGTAAGCCTTAACGACCTGAGGCCTCTAGATAATTATCAGGAAAGATGACCCTGACAAAAGGAAGAAAGGACCCTAAATGTCCTGCAAGCAGCTAAATCTATCATGTGGGTCCAGACTGAGGGCCTGATCTTCAGAAGGTTTGCATTTACAAAACCACAAAAACCTGATCTACAACCCCGGTGCCAGTCGGATTGGGTATGTAAAATCAGTGGAACAGCGGGCGCAAACTTTTTAGCGTGTATGCCTTCGTGAATATGCAAAACACATAATGACCCAAACGCGCAAATTAATGGGAAGGTGATATGTAAATGTGATCCCTTACCACTCGCAACGGGACCAATCAAACCTGAAACGGATTGCGGTGCTGTTTTTGCATGTCGATTTAGCACATCTGAAATGCAGGTACTAACTGGGACGCAAAAATGTCTGCTGTGACTGTGGCCAGAAGGACTGATGAAGGAGAATCTTCTGTACGTGTGTCAACAGGGTTGGGTTGTCAAAAATAAAAAATAATAAAAACAGATGAGAATAGAGGATTCTATGTAGGATTATCTAAGGTCTGATTTGGAGCCAGTCACACACCCAAGCTATGACATCTATGATAAAACTCCTTGCAGCATGTTTGTTCTTCCATCTGGATCATTCCAGCGCACCATCGCTGTCTGTGAGATCATCTGCTGCTGAAGCACAAACCTGATCATGCAGAGGTGCACATAACGGATCATCCACTAGAGAAGCACACAGCTTATTAACTGTAAATTCACATCATGCAAAGGACCCACTGTGCTTTCATGTTGATAATATGATTAATAGGAAAGAAATAAAGATTCAGTTCTTCATTTGCAAACTTGATGCTACAATTACTTTTTAGCAGGAGAAACATCACCATTTTTATGGCGGTCTGTTCCGTGTGTTTATGCTTTAACCTTGTCACTGAACACATTGCATTACTGACTGTAACATTGTGTCATTGCAGAGCAATTGGAGCTGGATCACTTTGATTACGTTGTTTTAATGTGAACATATGGCAGGGGAGGGTTTATACAGTGAAAAATGATTTCATGTCACCAAAGAACAGTTTAAACAATCAAATACGTTGAATATTGTTAAAATATTGATAAAACACACAAAACAAATTCTGGAAAATCATTTATTTTTATATATATGTTCAATTTAAATTTTTTACAGGACAGTGATGTGACGTTATGTTTTAAAATTAGCAAAGCTATAATATACAGACAGCCAACTCTTACAACAAACTATTTTTATGCTGTTAATATTACGTTCATAAACTCTGAACTTTTCAAACACATCCTCTCAAAACGAGAACACTCCGAACATAATGAAAAGATCAAGGGAGGCAAACCTCTAATAAATGAATTGACAGACGTTTGTCTTTTTTTATTGTTGATATTGATTGGCCAACAGTTGCGAGTTACGTCGAGCCACACAGGTAACAAGCGCAACACGCCAACTTGTTGCACGTGCAATTTTCTTTTGTACAAGCAAGTTAGCACTCCTCTTTGAAATCTTTGAAGATCTGGGCCTAAAAAATGCTGGGTTGGAAGAGAAGGACGGATTCAGGAAGACTTCAGGGAACAACCTGAAATCTGCCTCAAAAATTTAAAATTCACAACAAATGAGCGAAAACATGAGTTTTTTTAGGGAAACAAGCCAAACTAGAACATTAACAGTCATGGGCGATGACTGATGACGGTTTTAGATTTAAGATTCATCACTGAGGCAGACAGATCTGAAGGTGTGAACGCACTCCGAACATACTGGGGAAAACCTCTCAGCCCACTGTGATGTGGATAATTGTTTATTGACATATAAAGCAAGTTATTGAGACCAGATCATTTTAAACGGACAATAATGCCAGGCACGAATGTTCGGGCTTAGCGACATGTACAACCTGGAAAAAGTTTAAACCAATTTTCCTAAATAGTATCCTAAATGTCTCTGAAACACATTTATACACTGGGGAGAACAAGTATTTGATACACTGCTGATTTTGCAGGTTTTCCCACTTGCAAACCATGTAAAGTCTTTAATTTTTGTCATAGCTACTCTTCAATGGTGAGTGACGAAATCGAAAACAAATATCCAGAAAATAACATTGTGTAATTTTTAAGTAATTAATTAGCATTTTATTGCATGACATAAGTATCTGATCCCCTACCAACCGGTAAGAATCCTGGCTCTCTCAGGCCAGTTGGTTCTTCTTTAAGAAGTCCTCCTGTTCTCCACTCATAACCTGGATTAGCTGCACCTGTTTGAACTCGTTATAAAAGTCACCTGTCCACACACTCTATCAAACAAACTCCAACCTCTCCACCATGACCAAGTCCAGAGAGCTGTGTGAGGACATCAGGGATAAAATAGTAGACCTGCACCAGGCTGGGATGGACTACAGGAAAATAACCAAGCAGCTTGGTGAGAAGGTAACAAATGTTGGAGCAATTATAAGAAAATGGAAGAAGGTCAAGATGATGGTCAATCTCCCTCGGTCTGGGGCTCCATGCAAGATCTCACCTCGTGATCATGAGGAAGGTGAGGGATCAGCTCAGAACTACACAGCAGGACCTATTCAATGACCTGAAGAGAACTGGCACCACAGTCTCAAAGAAGACCATTAGTAACACACTACGGCGCCATGGATTAAAATCCTGCAGCGCATGCGAGTTCCCCCTGCTCAAGCCAGTGCATATCCAGGCCCGTCTGAAGTTTGCCAAGGACCATCTGGGTGATCCAGAGGAGGAATGGGAGAAGGTCATGAGGTCTGATGAGATAAAAATAGAGTTTTTTGGTCTAAACTGCACTCGCCATGTTTGGAGCAAGAAGGATGAGTACAACCCCAAGAACACCATCCCTACCATGAAGCATGGAGGTGGGTACATCATTCTTGGGGGATGCTTTTCTGCAAAGAGGACAGAACAACTGCACCGTATTGAGGGGGGAATGGATGAGGCCATGTATCAGGAGATCTTAGCCAACAACCTCCTTCCCTCAGTACGGCCATTGAAGATGGGTCGTGGCTGGGTCTTCCAGCATGACAACGACTTGAAGCACACAGCCAGGGCAGCTAAGGAGTGGCTCCGTAAGAAGCATCTCGAGGTCCTGGAGTGGCCTAGCCAGTCTCCAGACCTGAACCCAATCAAAAATCTTTGGATGGAGCTGAAAGTCCATATTGCCCAGCGACAGCCCCGAAACCTGAAGGATCTGGAGAAAATCTGTATGGAGGACAGGTCCAAAATCCCTGCTGCAGTGTGTGCAAACCTCGTCTAACTACAGGAAACATCTGATATCTGGAATTGCAAACAAAGATTTCTGCACCAAACATTAAGTTTTGTTTTTCTGATGTGTCAAATATTTATGCAATAAAATCCTAATTAATTACTTACAAAACACAGAATGTGATTTTCTGGATTTTTGTTTTAGATTCTGTCTCTCACAGTTGAAGAGTAGTTATGATAAAAATTAAAGACTTTACATAGTTTGCAAAAGAGAAATTTCTGCAGAATCAGCATTGTGTCAAATACTTGTTCTCCCCGCTGTATTTGAACACATGGAGGAGACTGATAGTTTCAGTTTTGTAATTTATATAAGTGTGAGGAGACAAACATGAGTGGATGTTGATTTTATTTTTGAAGCACCCCACTGCCGTCAGATACACTTTAATTATTTCTTTCTGCTATCATCAGAACCCGTTACACCTCAGCTGCTCTGCTCCGATTGTGCAAATGAAGTTACAGTCATAGATTCTGGTAAACCTGACGTTGGTCCAGACCCTGGATAACCCCTGACCCTGTTTGAACAGCTAACCTCAGTATGTCCCCGGCCTAACCTCGACAGGAACCATAAGGCTGATGCTGCACAATCCGCCTGAACCTGTCAGCGATTCATCACTTCCTCCCACCTCGCTGTTCACCATGTTCATGACATCTGCTCACAAAGAAAAACTATTCACTCAACAGGCGGATGAAAAATTGATCCGTTCGTCACAGACCACCTTCAGATTTAATGATCTGGTTCAGTTAGATCACGGAGGATCAAAACGAGCTTCAACCAAAAATATCCAGATGGGATTTTTTAGCCATATTCAACCTCAAATTCTTCCCCAAACTCCCTGGAAAACCTAATAAATCTAAGATAAGATCTGCTGGCACAAATTTGGGCATGAGAGGAAAAACTAAATAAAGGAACTTATACAACTAAAAGCTTGTGTTTGTTTTACAGAAGCATGTGGAGTAATTTGTATTAAAATGGAATCACTTGGAGACATTTAGGATGAGTGAAACAGTTTAAAAAGCTCCAGGAAAGTTTAATGGACGAGTTTTTAAAAAGGTTAAAGCTACTTTTTTCTGCTTTTAACAAATAGAAATACAAACATACCCACTAAAGAAGTGATTGATGCTGGCCCGTTTAGTTAATTATGCCAAAGAAACCATCTCAGAGTGCTTTTAGTAGGTTTTATTTGATTCGTTTGCTGCGCTGTCAGTGTTGCAGCAGATGACTCATTGCATCTTCATCATTTCCACTCGATGATTGGAACTGAACCACAGCCGTGTTCAGGACTGCAGAAATCATGAGCTCACGGGTCCTGGCTCCGCCCAACATGATGTCCGCGTGTTGTAAAATCCCCAACAGAGACTGAAAAATGTCCCCCTCTGTCTCCACTTCGTTTTTCCAGCCCTGCCACCACTTCAACCTTCATATTCTCAGTGATGTCAGCTCACCCTAAATTAACTGGACTTTATGTGTCATGTTGTAAACATGTTCAGGTGCACCTAAAACTAGCCGCAGTTCAACTCAAGCAATAATGCATCTCCAATTTAAAAGAGAAAATACCACCTTACAATATTCAAACCCTTCATGACAAGCATCTTCTGTACTCAGTAGAGCACCTTTAGGCTGTTGACCTGCTGCAAACATGATTCAGAGCCAGACAGCAGCTTCCGGCAGCGTTCCTGAAGAACCTCAGCCCACTCCTCAGGACCAAAGGCCTCCTTGGGTTTCTGTGCTGCTGCCACCTTCAAATCCCACCAGGGATTTTCAGCAGAGTTCAGTTCAAAGCAGCTATGATTGTGACTCCATTATCTTCCAGAACTTCTTCTGAAACCAAGCCTGGTTGAACTTTTCAAGGTTTGCTTGGGATCATTGTCCGGTTGAAAGGTCCAGTGAAGTTTAAACTTCAGCTTCTTAACAGATAGCTTCAAGTGCCCTCCAAACGCTGCAGGGTTCCAGTTCCAGAGCATCACTGAGCCACCACCAAGCTTCTCAGCAGGCATGGTGTTCTTTTCATCGTATGCTTTGTTCTTCTTGGTCCTACTGAAACTGAAACCTCATTGGCTGCTGCCACTAAGTTGCTGCAGGTCTTTTTCAACCAGTCGAGGGTTTCTGACCACCTACCTCTAAAGAATCTGGTGGCAACCATTAATAGCTTCCTCTTTCTGCCACCAGTTGGTGCAGCAACAGTTCCTTCAGGTTTAAGCTTAAGAACTTTGCTTCCATCTGGATCTCTGGGAACCTTTGCAATGTTTTTGCACCATTTGTGTTTGTTGTGCAGAACAATGAGCTCTGCTCTGAACTTTTTCCACATATTTCTAACATGTAATGAAACGCTACATTCGACAGTCCAGGTGTTTAAGGAGTTCTATCTGAAGCATACCTGTTGTAACTAATGAGGTCTTTGATTGAGGGCATGTATGCTCTTTATAAGGAATGCATTTCAGTTCATTTTCAAACTGCAGTTCTCATTAAAAGTCCAATTTAATGGATAAAGTCTTTGAAACTTTATCAGCAAACTCCTTAACATTTCTGATTTTTCCAGGAAAACTAATTTCCAGGAATGATTTCTGCACTTCTAGACGCAACTCTAGGTGTTGCATCGATTCAGCTTTTTATTATAACCTCATCAGACCAACAGCAGCCGCACCAGTGTCATCAGGGGGTTTAAAAACAAAAGAAAGTGTGTTTTCCTGCAGACATGAAGCAACCAGATGCAGGTGTTTTTCTCAGTGTTTTGATGCTTTCAGCTGAATTGATGCAGAGGTCTTTGATCTCACACAAACTGATATCCCCCTCCTCAACAATATTTTCCACAAGACTGTTGGGAACCTACCTGACTGTGGGTAGCTGAGAGTAGTTTCCCTGAAATGAACCTCTGTGGTTTCTCTGCTCACACTCAGCACTTTGGTTTTTCATCAACAACACACAAACACACATTTGTAGCAATTCCCCAAATACCGCTACAGTTAGCGTGATCAGCGTGAAGAGTGTGCACGATAAAACGTCCTGCTGTGACGGCAGACAGTGAACTCACCACAGACGCTGGACTGGCTTCAAACCTGCCTTTTGATCAGATTTATTACAGGTTTCTTCTCTTAATCTTAGTTTAAAGAAGTTTGACCTCAGTCAACCTGATTATTTTCACTGTGTTTAAAATATTTAAGAGTTTCTGTTTTTTGATTTGTTTTATGCAAAAGAATAATTTAAACTTCCTGTTTAAGTAACTAAAGAGTCATACCAAAACTGTCCTTCCTGTCAACGGTTGAGGAGAATTAGGGCTGCATAGTTAGAGTAATTTAACATTACAGAGTCTTGTAGGAAAGTATGCATACCTCAAACGTTTTGACGTTTTGTCACGTTGCAACCTCAAACTGCCGTGTATTTAGTTGGGATTTATGTCATAGTGAATATTTGTGGAGTGGAAGATAAAAATTGTTTTTCATGTTTAACAAATAAAAATCTGAAAAGTGTGGCATGCATTTGAATATATTGCCCATAAGACAATACTTTGCAAAACCACCTCTTGCTGCACATCTAGAGGCTTCCATCGCTGCCCTTTCGGCTTTGGAAAACAGCTGAAACTTCGTCAGATTAGATGGACTCCTGGATTTAGGTCTGGACTTTGACTAGGCCATTGAATTGACTAACCCATGAATATGATTTGATCTAAACCATCCTTTTGTATCTCTCTCTGTATTTTTAGGGTGGTAGTACTGCTGGAAGGTAAACCTCCACCCCAGTCTCAGGTCTTCTTCACCCTCTAACAGGTTTTCTTCTATTCATCTTCCCATCAACTCAGACCAGCTTCCCTCTCCTTGCTGAAGAAAAGCATCCCCACAGCATGATGCTGCCACCACCCTAGTCGGTATAGTGTGTTCAGGTTCAGGTTTTATTTAGGGGTATCAGAGTAAGTGGGGGCTGAAAGCAACACTTTTATTTGTAGAAAATGTTGAAAACCATCCTTTGACTTCAGATTTAATTGCTCCTTTGTGTTGATGTGTCACATTAACTTCTAATAAAATACACCGAAGTTTGTGGTTGTAGTATTCAAGCGGTATAAAAGAAGAGATCTGCTCTGGGTCACTTCGGATCTCCACTTATATACCCGGGTAACAAAACCCAAATGCTGAAGAATTTCCTTGAGACATTAAGTCCTGGATGACTTAAATTCTTAAAACTCAGTTAAACCAGAGATTCTTCTGTCTGGTTCTGTCCGCTCTGTTGGTTCTAGTCTTTTTAAACCCATAAAGCATCAGTCTAGAAGTGATATCTCATTTTAAACCTCAGGTTTAACCTCAAAATTCAATTGAAACTTGGGGGCGGAGTTTCAGTAATGAGGCCACGTGTCATTAGCTTTCATTGAAGTCTTTGTTAAAGCTTTCCTCCCTAAAGAAACTGGTAACCTGTGATATTTAATCATTTTAATACTGTAGTTCTGTGAGTTGGACCCTCAGGCATAGTGTAGTTTAAAAATTACTTCACAGTAAAGAATGAAAGTGTTAAATATTACAGACAGCGGAAATACTGAAGCGCAGGTGTTTGTGGGAGATTGTTTTGTGCTTTCTTCAAGTGAGTCCAGAATAATAAAAGTTCTGACCTGCTCAGCAATGTCGTCAGTATCTCCTCCTCCTGGGTTCCTGCAGAGAGGAGAACGAAAGCTGGACTGATACTCTGTCAACATCCTGCCAGACACACATGGATGGTTTCATAAATGATTTGATGAAGCCACCAAAGACACTGAAACACACACAGACAGAAACACACCTGTGTCTTTTCTGCACCTGAGCAGCAGGGGGCAAGGTCCTTGGGGGGGACTGTGACCCGCTGTTCTCACGGTAAGTGGTTTCCAGTTTGGGAGGAAGCTTCTTCTGTGGCTCCAGACTCTTCCTTCTTTGGACCTGCAGGTAAAACCAGGACAGTCAGGAGATAGGCTGGATCAGTTAGAATGGTAAATAGCAAAGGTCATGACGGGGTAATTAAAGGTTGAAGGAGAAAACCTCATCTCTTTGGAAGGATTATGTCTGCAGGGCCTAGGTTTGTAAAGCTGCATCTGGAGGAACCAGAAGACTTCAGAGACAAAGTCCTTTGGACAGATGAGACCAAAGGAGAGATGTTTGTCCATAATAAGAAGCATGTTTGGAGAAAACCAAACGCAGCACATCAGCACCAACACCTCATAGCATCTGTTAGACACAGCAGTGGAGGGCTGATGATCTGGGCCTGGTTTTCAACCACAGCACCACGCAGTTGTTGAATCCACCATGAGATCATCTCTGTACCAGAGTCTGATGCCACCTGTTCAGGATGATGTCAGTTTGGAAGCCCGATAATTTGTTTTTCTACGGTTATTACAGTGTGTGTGTCATTTACTCTGTACGTGTGGAACAGTGGGGTTCTCTGGTGTTCCAGAAGACGCGGTCCAGAGGGTGGGAGCAGACCTTGGAAGCTCCGGCGATACTCTGTTTCCATGGAAACAGGGTTCTTCTTAAAGGCCGGGGCCGACCTGCTGCTGGAGTACAACACCTGTAAGATGAGGTCAGAGATCAGCAAACAACCTCTGAGAGACTCCAAAGACCTGGGATCCCATAGCTGTGGATGAGGCTGGTGTGCTGCCATCTTGTGGAGAGTCATTTGAACTGTGGTGAAAAATCTGGAGACCGATACAGGTTAAACTTGGATCTGATTATAGTTTTCAGCTGTTCACTTTGCTTCATTATTTTATTATTTTAGGCAGTTACTAATTTTTATGACTGATTTCAACTTTTATTAACATTTATAAACAACATTTCACACAAAGACTATGCATTATGCATATCATAAAGATCTGACTTAGCTAATTATTTGTGCATTCAGGGTCTCTACATCAGTGATATAAATGGGAACTCTTGTTGTTTGATGCAGCATTAAGTTTTAAAATGTAAAGATGAGGTAAGTTGGTACAATGCTAAAAGAGAAGACGTCATGCAGAAGCAGCTTTTACAGAAAATGTTCCTGTTGAGATGAAAATATAGGTCATGTTTTATTTATTCATTTAGATAACCTTACACCCATTTCCCTGTCAATAGTTAATGTATTGTCTGTGTTTCTTTATACTTGAATAAATCAGGAAATTAAGCTTAATGTGATTAATAATAAAATTATTCATCCAATAATTACTAGAACGCAGTGTTTTTATTTTTTTTCACATATGTGAAGTCACACTGTTGAAAGCACGACAAGCCGAAGACGTAACGGTTCACCAACGGACTGGCACAGCAACCCCATTACTGCAGCAGCCGCACCGATCCGTACAGACTCGTAAACAAGACCCTGAGGTACTTGAACTCCTCCACTTGAGGCAGGAACTCCCCTCCAACCTGAAGAGGACAAGCCACCCTTTTCCGGTCGAGAACCATGGCCTCGGACTTGGAGGAGCTGATCTTCATCCCAGCCGC
>JAHUTJ010075341.1:0-18071 GCA_036250325.1 Characodon lateralis | reverse complement strand
GACCTGAAATATTTCAGTTAGTGTGCAATGAATCTAAAATATATGAATGTTAAATTTTCATCATGACATTATGGAAAATAATGAACTTTATCACAATATGCTAATTTTTTGAGAAGGACCTGTATATATATGCACATTGCTATTTCACCTATTAGTGTTGATAATGTTGGAGTTACCCAAACCGCGTGCGCAATACCATTTTGCTTTTCAGTATTTCATTGATGCCTCTTACGAACAGTAGGAACCATAAAATTTGTGACTACTTTTACCTTTAACTAAGACACACAACAGTTTACCATTCATCCTGACTAAAACCTTGTAAAAACAAAAAACTGTCTATATTTTAGTCACAAAGGCTCCTTTCCAACATTGTTTGCATATTTGTAGGTAGTAGTTAATTCTCTGCTTTACTATCATTGTGGCCTGCTTTGAATCCTGTTTTGTCCATAAGGTTTAAAGCATTAAAATTTTAAATTATGAACATGTCCTCACACTTCAAAAGAGGGCAAATAAAAATATGCATATGTAAGGAAGCATGGGTCAATATTTAGCATAACAAACAGCTAAAAGAAACGTACACCAGATTAAATAATACATTACATGAAAAACATTTTTCTTTTATGTGAAAAACACAACTGTTGCCTTAGATAAATTAAAAACATTAATTAGAAGAGCTGTTCAAACCTAATATATACCCAATATCTTCATCTTAACATTATAAAGTTACATAAATGGCTAATCCTTGGATGGATAAAATGTCACTCAGGGTGTGGTTCCTGCCCAAAACAGGACACCTCATACTAACGTATTTGAAATAGGTACACAAGCAGCTTTATTTACCTCTTCCTATTCTTTTCAGTATAGATCAGAATCAGAACCAGCTTTATTTCTAAGTTTGTACAGAGAAGGAATTTGACTCTGGTACACTTTGCTCTCAAATGAGGATTTTTTTATTTTTATATATATAACAGTGGAAATAAAGAATATATTTTTAAATGTACATATATAAACAGATGCTTCCATAAAAATGTCACAGTATAGCAAAACAAAATCTGCAAGTCCAAAAAGTAAATGTATATGAGCAAAAACATAAATTAAAGGATTTTTTTAAAAGGCTTCTAAAATGCAACACAAACTAAGTCACTGCTAGGTTAAAACCCAAACAATTCACCAGTGCAAAGTGGCGTAGAAGAGAAAGGAGCCTGGATTGTCGCTGACTGCAGAGAGGTTTGCTGCTATCGAAAACGAGCAGGCTGAACCTCACAGGTAGAACCTTGTCTACTCTGTGCAGCATTCCCTCTGGTCTACAATATCCTGTTAATCCCTTTGACTTAAAAAAAAAAATAGGTCAGTTTTACACCACCAAGCGGGTAAGGCACAGCACCTTCAGCTCAAACAACTTTGAAGTAATTCAAAAGTGTCCAAAATTAAATGATCCTCAGTTAACTGTGCAGAAATCGCTCCTATATAACATGCAGGTTTATGGTACTACAGATATAGATTACATATCCTTTATCCACAAATAGATTAGGATAGGCCAAAGTCACAAACTAACCACATTGCTTACCAGCACGTTTCTTAACAATTATGACAATGCAAAGTTCACACGAAACAAAGCTGTGTAAAGTATTTATTAAAAAGGTTTCTAATAAACAGGACAAACAACACAAAGGATGGTAAAGTGGTGCAGTGCTGGTCCCATGCAAGAAGGTTCTTCTTCTTCAGCTGAGACCACTTCCACCGAAACTATGCTGGGTTGTATCCTTGTTAAAAATAAATTAGCAATAATCTTGCTAAATATAAAAATATTTTAAAACAATGCCATGTCTTGGACAGCTCATTAAAAGAGCAGAGAGTGGGACGATACACAAACATTTGCTGTTTTACAGTGGCTTGTAAGTATTCATACCCCTTAAACATTTCCACATATTGTCACATTACAACCACAAACATGTGGTGGTGGAGAACTAACTCTGCACATCACTCTGAACACACCATCCCCACTGTCAAATATGGTGGTGGCAGCATCATGCTCTGGGGGTGCTTCTCTTCAGCAGGGACAGGGAAGGTGGTCAGAGTTGATGGGAAGATGGATGGAGCCAAATACAGGGCAATCTTAGAAAAAAACCTGAGACTGGGGCGAGGGTTCACCTTCCGGAGGGACAACGACCCTAAACATAAAGTCAGGGCTACAGTGGAATAGTTTAAAACAAAACATATTAATGTGTTAGAATGGCCCAGTCAAAGTCCAGACCTAAACCTAATTGAGAATCTGTAGCAAGATCTGAAAGCTGCTGTTCACAAATTCTCTCCATCTAATCTGACTGAGCTTGATCTGTTTTGCAGAGAAGAATGGGCAAAAATATCAGTCACTGAATATGCAAAGCTGGTAGGGACATACCCTAAAAGACTTGCAGCTGTAATTGCAGGAAAAGTATTGACTCATGGGGGGCTGAATACTTTTGCACAATGCCCTTTTCATTTTTTTTATTTATAAAAAAAGAAAAAGAAATCATGTATACATTTTGTTCCACTTCACAATTGTATACCACTTTGTGTTGGTCTTTTAAATAAAAACCCATAAAATATATTTATGTTTCTGGTTGTAATGTGACAATATCTGGAAAAGTTCAAGGGGTATGAATACTTTTACAAGCCACTATACGTTAAATTTTCATGCACCACCATTTCTTTGATTTACAAAGAATGGTCCAAAACAGAGGAGCTATCCAGGATGTGGCATTCTGTATGAGAATGCCTTATTGATGTTTGAGGTCAGAGGAGAATGGGTAGATTGACTTGAGAACAGCGCAAACCTCTCCAATGAACTACCAAAATACAAACATGTCCCAGCATGTCCCAGCAGCAACAAAGTCTTAAAGGAAGCATACCACGCAGTTCCCTGTGCAGC
Organism: Characodon lateralis; assembly: GCA_036250325.1. Classification (NCBI taxonomy): domain Eukaryota; kingdom Metazoa; phylum Chordata; class Actinopteri; order Cyprinodontiformes; family Goodeidae; genus Characodon; species Characodon lateralis. Next base: position 15,160 of record JAHUTJ010075341.1, on the reverse strand, counting down.
TTTAGGACTCCCTGATCACTGTGTGCTTTTTCACATTCCATCTTGCAGGCAAAACTGAAAACCTCTATACCCGTGATTAGGACTGGTTAGTCAAAGCAGATGCCACATGTCTGTTTTGACTGCACAGATTGGAGTGTTTTTGAAACTTTAGCCACTGATCTAGATGAAACTGTAACTTCATACATAATTTTTTGTGAAGACATACGTTTGCAGACCAAGGCCTTTCACACTTACAACACACAATGGTTCACCTCACACCTGACGAAGCTGCGTCAGACCAAAGAAGAGGCTGTCAGAAGTGGGGACCAGCAGCACTACTACACCTGAGCGGTACCCGAGATGGTTCTCACACATAGACTCTGTTCGGCAGGCCCAGAAGAGACTGTACTTTTTGAGGCAACTATCATCCACAGGAGCTGCTGGTCCTCTTTACACTGCTATCATTCAGTCGGTCCTGTGCACATCCATCACTGTGTGGTGTGGCTCTTTCATAAAACGGGACTGGTCCAGGGTCAGGAAAAAGGCAGCTAACATCTCAGCAGACCCCATACATCTTGGACACAAACTGTTTGGACTTTTACCTTCACGGTGGCGGTACAAAGCACTGTTTGCAAAAACCAGCCACCACAGAGACAGTTTCTTCCCCCAGGCTGTCTCCCTGATGAACACAATGCCATTATTCAACACTTTATAGCCCGAGTAGTCAGCTAATCTGCTTTGAAACAAAATAAGCATATTGCACTACCACAACCTGCCTTTCTTTTTTATGCTTAAAAACAAAGTCAAATTCCTTGTTTGTACAAAATCTTGGCCAAAAATGTTTAGATTCTGAAATGATGGAAAAGCAACAGTTGCTAAAAAGAGACACAACCAGGTTATGGAGAATGCCATCTCTAAACAAACAAATGTTCAGATCAATAAAGGTTAGTATGCTGGTTGGCTGTTTTCTAACAAAAACATCTGTTAGAGGTGATATTTTATTTTTGTAATGCCACTGTAATGTTAGGAATGTTTTGTTCAACCCTGTAGGTACTTATCTGTTGCTAGGATCATATAATTGCACAAATTGTAATTAAAAACAACATTGCAAAATGTAAAATAAGTTAAAAATACATTACAAAGCCTCTAACTTGCTCAGATTATTTACTGTATTACAAAATAAAAAGTCTCTCTAGACAGACTATAACACTGTTTATCCTAGTACTTTTTAGAAGAAGCTTTAACTATATAAAAAAAAAAAGGTTCTGCTAACCCTTAAAGTGAAGATCCTTTGCCTGAGCCGATTCTCAGATCTGGGTTTAAACACCTCACCTGTACACAGTTGAATTAGCTGCTTCACTAGCTGCTCACTGAGTAATAATGTCATCAGTAAAAGGAGTAGCGGACTGTGCTGCGCTTTAATATATGCATATTTCATAAGTGTGCCAGAAGATCAGAGAGGGAGGATGGTAAGAAAAGGCTGACAGGCATCTGGTGTTTTTTAAATGGGGTGGAATGTCACTTCTCTACAGAGCACCATGACTGCCTGCCATGCATGAACACACTGTGGAACACTGAATAATATCAGAATACAGTAGGAATAGATGATAAACTCCATCCTTCCTGCAAACCTTACATGCAGAAATGTTACACACATTTATTAAGGTCTCCACAGGTTTGGGTTTAACATCAACATAAAAAAAGTTATAGTTGTAATCTTCTCACAATTCAACAAAGCTTGAGATGAAAAAGACGTACAATGAAATCCGACAATGACTTTATGTCTCGTTAGATTGACATTGGTTTTTGTTATGTAGACATGCAGGGACATACACCTCTTAATTTTGGGCTTTTGTCTCCAGAGTCTCTTTTTTCAAGTGTGTTACTTTTTCAAAGTGAGGACATCCAAAAGGCCATGTCCATTTGAGACCAGTACCTCTTGACATTTTAGAGGGACCTGTGGCAGACTAAGATGCTGTTGGAGCAGGAAAGATGGCTGTCCTTCAAGCCAAAACCGGCCGCACTGATGGAGAAAAAAATGAATGATAAGACACCCTTTACAGTTCTATCACTGGCAGTTCTGGTACCGAATGTTTTTGAGTTATCTTGTTGACATTGACACTTTTGGTTTACCTTGTCTTCATTTCTTCCCCTTTTATTTACTTCTACCTCCTTGAATAAACTGATGTTAAAATCCCAAATTATGCCATAATGGACATCTTAAAAATGATGTAGCATAAGCCTTGTAATATATACAATTATTTATATATGTACCACTTAGGTTTTACATAGATGCTAAGCAATTTTCGCAGCAATGCTATAATAACCTGATAATAGCGTTACTTAATCTCATGCTAAACTATTCTGATGCTCTGTCTGCACTGACGATGATTTACTCCGCTCAGCATGCTGATTGCTCAGAGTGACTAGCTGCCACAGTCAATCCAACCTATTTTTTGAGACAGATTATTTTGAGAAATGTGGCTTTCTACTGGTATGAATGTTGAATTTCTTATTACTAAAAGCACTTGCTGGAATAGGCCAGGTTTCAGAATGCCAAGATAAGATAAAAACAACTTAAACCTATGAGTAGTGCATTAACAGGCTCAGTTGTGTGCATTCATAGGCATTTTCTGTGTCTTTGAATTGAGTTTTAAAAAACTATTAATTTTGAATCTGAACAAAGATACTGGATCACATTTCTTTAAAGCCGAATACCTGATGAAAACGGGAAGGTTTTTAAAACAAACGTTATCTGCTTGAAACAGTAGAGTGTCAAATATTCCATCAGAACACAAAGATAGATTTTTTTTTTTAATGAAATGGTGTACAATGCCTACCTTGCCTTTACAGTCATTTCAATGGCTCCTTGTCCCTGCCAGAATACAACACAGGATCTGTCTTCTCATCCATAAGTGCATCTATGGTAATGCACTCAAGGAACTTCTTACCCTGCACACCACATACGTTCCTTCTGCTTATCCCTTCTTCGCAACATCAGGACCAAACTTTTGACCTTTAGGGACCAGGCCTTCTGCTCAGCAGCACCTCATATTGTTATAAATTGTTATAATGTTATAAATACATGCCATTAATGGTTGCTTTAAAGTACCTTTATATTAAACATCCAAATATAAACTTAAGCCTGCATGATTGACTCTCCATGTACTTTACAGGGATGTGCTCCAATTAATAATGCCATTTTTGAGACGTTCTTCCATTTCAAATTTTACTTACTTTATTTTTTTAAACCAGTAATGTCTAACTGAGACAAATGTCTTGAGAATACTGTAGTAAATTACATATAGAGTAAGCAGTTTTGCCTAATTCTGTGTGTAAGTTGGGAACTATCAAAATAACGTTTTCTGAAGACCAGGTGTTAGATACACTGAAGCAATAACTGAGCAGAATGTAGATATGTGATACATGGTGTGTTCACACTTTCTGAGAGATCACATGTAAATATAGCGATAGCGCTCTGCACTGAAGCACCATAGGACCCATGTTAGGATGCTATTTACAGACCTCTGGTTATATCTTATTAGACAATCCTAGTCAGTAAACTGTTAGACCTTATTCTGACTTCCTCCATCTGCTTCTGGATTAAGCAAACTTCCTCAGTGACTGGCCACGACGAGAAAAAAAATCAGATCCTACATCTCCAGCTCCACCACTCTGGCTCCCAGCAGGGCTGCACACTGAGCCCACTATTGTATTCTCTTTATACTCACTACTCCAGCTCACCAACATACTCATTCCACACATTCACTGATGATCACAATAGTAGGAAGACTAAATGCTAGTAGAATCTGAAAACAGGGAATATGGGCAGAAACAGCGACATGGAGGTCAGATGACCATGTGTCTCTGAACTCCGAAAAACAAAAAAATTATCTTAGAAATAAGAGGAAATCATGTAAAAACCCATTCTGAATGTACTACCTCCTGCAGTGAAGAACATCTGGCTCAAGCTCCCACCTCTAAGAAATTTAAAGATGATTTTATGAAACTTATTAAGACTACTTTTTGGTTTTTGAAGGTACATAAAGGACCACATTTCTGCACCTTTTTACTTTATTACTGGTAACTTTTGAAATTGTCTTATTTTCAAATCAATTTAAGATAAGATAGACTTTATGGATCTCACAATGGAGAAATTAACTTGTTACAGCAGCTTATAGTAACACACAAGTAGGGTGCAGATAGTTTGGAAAATGTGCAATCACAGTAGAACAAGGTAAATGTGCAAAAACAAGTAATAATATAATAAAATGAAATAATGTATGCACAATAAGTACATTTGCACTATTTAATGTCATTGTCATCTTTATTGTTTTTATTTAATGACAATAAAGAGACTATGATTCCTCTAAGCTTTACTGTAATATTATGCGCAATTTAGGACTCAACAGTTAATGTTATATGACTAAAACAATAACTTGAGTGAGGCCAAATGGCATCACCAGCTTAGAATTAGTGTGTTTTAATGACTTCAGGAAATGAGTGAGTTAAAATCGTGGCATTGTAGTCAAAAGTTGACATACATTCATCAGCATGATTTTTTTTTTATTTTGGGCTTTTAATTTTTTTATTCCAACCTTTCTTTTAAAGGGTAAGAAGATGTCAAGAGCTGCAAAGATCTTTAAACAAGAACTGGGCTCATTGTTTTCAGTTTCTGTGAATAATCTCAGACACACACTGGGTCTAAATTTTACATACACACTCAAATATTCCCTTACATTCACCTAAATCTTTGAAGAGGCAGTGCTGAAGATTCAAGATTATAGTAAGCAAAAATGTATTTAAAAAGCACCTTTCAAGATCACTACATTGAAATAGCTAATTAAACACAATTGTAAAAAGAAGGGTTGACAAAAAGATGTTTTTAACTTGACAAGACCGCAGCCTCCTAGTTGGTGATCATGATTTACCAAAGCTTCTAGGTTATTTTTACAGCATGAAAACTATTTCTCATTTTGAAGTCCCTGGAGTGACCACTGCTGAGTCCAAGGAACTCAGGGAAGATCTAAGACGAAGAATTGTAGATTTACCTAAGCTGGTAAACTCTTTTTAAGCCAAAAAAAAAGAAAGAAATCACCAAAAATTGTACATTCTAGGATCATCAGTTCAAACTTATTCAAATACTACGTTTTCAGATTTCTCATCACTTTGCCAAAGCCTGGAAGAAAACCAAAACTGTCAAACTTCAGATGAAAGACTGTAGACCAACAAATCTCTATCTTCAAACTCAACTGAAATCTGCGACAAGTCTGAGACAAGTCTTAACTCTAACGGCTGAAATAAAAATTTTCTCACCATCTCTGCCACAGTGAAATGCCAAATAACTTCTATAGAAAAAATATTGACAGAAAAGAAAATGATTGAGCTGTCCAGCCACAATGGTAAGAAGAATCTTTGGAGAAGACAGCAAGACTCCTGCAAACCCCTCCTGCCAGTAGTACTGGTGAATTAAGAAGATGATATAACAAAAGAGGACTGACTGCAAAATCTCCAACTTCATCTCAAATCAACAGTTACAGTTAAGCCCAGAATTATTAATATTCCTGCCAGATTTAGATTTAAAGAGATCTTCTCATTTTAAATCAAATCGGATTCAAGTCCCGACTTGAATCTGATACAGTCTGTGGAGGTGGCTACACTGAAAAAAGTGAAACATCCCTGTATTTTAGTTGAATTTAAATTTTTATATCGTTGCAATGGAAAATTTGGATTTCTGGTTTGAAACTGTTAATTTTACTTTACCTAAAATTAAAAATCACTAACTATTGACGAAATTAACTGAAACAATTTCTGTCCAAATAAATATTTACTTTAAGTCAAAGGTGATCGTGTCACGTGACTACATGACGTCACTCACATCGATCGGTGCTGATTTTTTGCGTCCGCCATTACTCCGCTTCAGAAGACAACGTACACCGCGGTCCAGAAGATTTCACCGGAACGCCAGTTTACACGAGGTAAGGATTAAATATTTTCTAATTCTATATCAAGCATAGCGATATCTGTTTGCAGATTGGTTTGCGGTGTGCTGAAAAGCTATTTTACAGACTTTTAATTTTGAATTGGTTTTTGCGGCAACGTGGCTCGAGCTAGGTTAAGACTTTACAGCTAAATTGATAGTTTGTAGGCTGACGAAAATAGATATTACGAAAAGCCGTTTGGAATTAAATGTGTAAATTTGTTCAGTGAAGTACAAATAATGCTTTAACACAACTAAGATGATAGAAGAGCCGTGCTATGTTAGCTGCAAGCTAATTTAAAACTTTTCCCGCCGCCATTACAAGTGCAAAGTCAGGTTCATGTTGATTTGACTTTCGAAACGGCTTTAATAAACCAGGACAATGGATGTTCTGTTTTGTATGTGAACACGTTTCATTATGGTGACATAATGACAATGAAGAATCTTGAATGTGGTCTGCCGACCATGGTTGCACTCTTGCTCGACACAGAGGCAGGTTGATAGAGCAGTTAACCATCTTGCATTTTGCACAGGAGGTGACATTTTAAGGCAATTTTATGTTGTACAGATAAGTGAAAGAAGATGTGGAATCTGCCTTGCTGTATCTCAACAGACATGTTGTCCATCTACAAATGTAGTCCGTTTAATGCAGTGTTTCTCAGTGGGGGAGTGTGGTGACCTAGTGGCCAGAGCAGCGGCGTTCCGGAGAGGACACCGCAGAATAGCAGCCCACTGCGCCTTAAGGGGATGGGTTAAATGCAGAGGACAAAATAATATTATTAATTTGAATTAATTAGTGCTCACTGTCCTTCATGCTTTAGATTATAGTAGAAATATCCTTTATTGTCTCTCAGTGGGGAAATTCAGGTGTATCAAGAGAGAATTGACAGGCAAGTCTAATTGTGCAGATTCACAGAATTGAAGAAATATTGAAAAACAAAATAAGACTGTACAGTAAGGGTATATTTGGACAAGAAAAAAAAAATGTAGGTATTCAAAGTGGTGTGCTCATATTCAAATAAATGTGCAACTGAAAAAATACAATTTGAGTGTTGCATGAGGCAGTGTCTGGGTAGATCTTCTGCCCATTACAAGATCAACACAAACACAAATGACAACCAACTATTCAAATTTGTGGCCCTTCCTGGAGTCATTCTTGAATCACCAGTTAATCTGACATTCATGTTTTTGCACTGTTTGGGGAAGACTCGACGCCCAAAAAGAACCCAGTCATGCTAACTCTTATGACGTTCTAGTTAATGGAGTATGCTTAACAACATACGCAATTAATGCTAAATGTCCCTATGCTTAAACAATATATGAAATCTCACCTTATCTTTTGTGTTAATAGGTCTCTGACGAGGTCACAGCTGTATCCATTTTACTGAACTGGGTAAGTTGGAAAAGAAATACTGTTCTAATTTTTTCCATTGATTTTTTTCAAATTGGATCAACAAAACTTAGTTTAAAATGCAGAATTATCTAGAATATTTGGATTTGGATGTATACCTACCAATGTCATAAGTTACTGTGCAGATTGCAATGCAATTAATTGAGAAATTGAAACTTACTGGCAAGACTGCATTTATTTTAAAACATTTTGTAATAATTGTAAACACAAATGACCTGAAACCATATAAATATCAGGAGTAAGATAGGTGTTTTTTTCCCTAGTCTTCCAATGAATGTGGACATGCAAAGACTGGTGCCTCTGTTTCACGAAGATCTGTGGAAACACATCATTGATATTCTATATATATATATGTGATTGGTTTTGAAAGATAACATGCTTCATCGATAGAAGCAGCTTACGTGAATACACGACGCGCATCTCAGAGGAGAAAATATGATCTTGACAGAGTTGCACAGCATTTTAAGTCCGTGTTGGAGATTTCTCTCAACGAAAGGCAGAAGAACAGCCAGACTGAGCAGCAGGAGTGAAACCAGATGCAAAACGAGCCGGTATTTTCCGAATATCCTTGTATAATTAAGCCTGGACTTGTTTTCACATGGACTGGACTCGGGTTTCGGTTTCTGGTGCATTTTTGATTAAACGTGTTTGGTCTTCATTTAGCGAAGTGACTCACAGGCAGGGGCAAACTGCCATACGGGGCCCTGGTGGACCGCTGGCTCAGTGGGACAGTGGTTCACTTCAGCCCGTGAACCGCTCACACTGAGCCTGGTTCTGCTGGAGGTTTCTTCCTGTTAAAAGGGAGTTTTTCCTCTCCACTGTCTCTACATGCTCATCTAGGAGGAGTGAATGCTGCAAGTCACTGACTGGATGCAATCTGCTGGGTTTCCTTAGACAGAAAAACATTTATCCAATTTGAATAAATAATTAACTCTGACTGCACTGTTCAATGGTTACAATTAATTAGAATGTATGAACCTGACTTGAAATCTTTATGTTTTGACTGAATTGACCTTGTAAAGTGCCTTGAGATGATGAGTAAAAATTGGAGTGATGTGGATAAAATGTTATACCATAAATTGATTCAGTCATAATATTCTAATTGTTTTTAATAGGTTGCTCAGAAGGATGAAGCTGAACTCGCCCTTGCGAAATGTACAATGGCAGTGTTTGTCATCAGAGGCAAAAAGGACACTCTACAGGCACCATATGACATTGGGATTGTCATTGAAGGTGTGAAAGTCCTTAATGAGTTGCCATCAATCGCACATGCATTTGCTATGGTATTTGGCTCGATCTATACGCTCAACTTGAGCTATCCTGTAGAGCTCAAATACACCTTTGATGCACTGCAAAAACTTCATGGAGATAGAACCAAAGAAAATGACACAGAGGGTGTAGTCTGTGTCAAGCTCTAAGCTTTAGATCATCCACAGAGACATTTGGACTCTACCTTTTGTCTTTTATAGTTTATTTGCATTCACATACACTCTAGGGAAGTGTTAAATAATTTTTGTTAGCTGCATCGAGAAGGAACAGACCTTTAAAGACAAACTAAGTATCTGTCTTTTTTTTAAAATGGTTCTGTCTGTCATTCATCTTAGACATGTTTGCACGGCGTTCTAAATGTTATCGTTAAAAGCTGTTAGATTACCAATCTCAACTTTGTGTGAGTGAGATGTTCAAATTGAGCGTATTTTTGAAGAAGTGTAAAAACGAGTTTATTGATGAAGGTTGGGTAGGTATTGGAAAGACAATCACTTCGCCTAATGTTTGGTGTATTTTTATTTCCATTTTTTTAGCAAGTACTGTGTAAATAACACGGAAGTGCTTTACTTTTTTTTATACATGAAAAAGACTGTTCAAAAAACACACCATAATATATGGGGAGACATTATCTTTATTTCTAGCATGTTGATTTTGTAAAACAAGAGCTTTGTGAATTTGAAGAAATAAAGGTTTCTACGCATAAGTAGAATTTGTCTTATTACACTGACTGAAATTTATAGGTTGATAAAACTTTAAAAAATTGCATGTAACAAAGAGTGTTTGCATTAACTAAGTCCAAAGAACAAATGTACTTGGAACTCAATCAAACTATCATGTCTTACCAGAGAGACAAATCGATTTGTTTGTGATAGGAAATTGAGCTGTACTTGAAGCCAGAAATCGAGTTGTGCCAAGGTGAAAAATCAAGTTTAACTTAAGTGAAAAAATTAGTTATACAAAAGTGTTAAAGTTTATAATCTTTGGCAAAAATTATATTTTTAGTTTGTTTCAAATTACATTTATGATTCAAGAAAAATATATTTTTTTGTCTTACAGTAAATTAAAATGCAACTTTTTTATGAAATCAGAATTATGATTTGAGTAAAACTGATAAATTTAGCTGTAACAAATTAGAGTAATTTTTTTAAGTTGGTTCAAAGTAACATTTTTTTCAGTGTAGAGATTAGGGTGATGGCAAAGAGGCCTTCCAACCTAAAAGACTTGAAGCGCATTACCAAAGATGAATCCACAAAAAAGCAGTAGTGACGTTAACTGATTGTAATGACAAAGATTTTTCTAGTGATTATTGTGAAGGGTATAATTAATATTTGACATGCCATGTTTAATAAAATGTAAATTAACAGCTAGATAATGTTAGCTCTTGATAAAAATAGTTTAAAATCCATAAGAACCCAGGGTTATGAATACGTTTGGGCTCAGCTGTAGATGGTTAAAACGGACACAATAAGATATTCCAGTATGATAACGACCCACACTTAACTGGTTTGGAATGGATGAAGCATTGAAAGTAATACCAGAAGCTTGCTGATGTCTACAAAGAAAAATCTGTATATACAGTATTTCAGACTGTATAATTTAGATAATGTGGATAAAAAAAAAAAATCCACTATATCAAATTTATCTCATTTTTAATCATTATTAAACTTTTTGGTTCATGATCTTTCCATGATAGAAATGACCTATTCAAACAAATCAATAAAAGCCCCAAATTATTATGACATTAATGCATATGATGAGCATAAACTTCTGCATGTATACTTGTACTGTAAGTCTTACTCTTTTTCAGTAAGGAAATTTAGAGGTTATTTTTCAGTCGTCTAATAACCTAATTAACTTAAAATAAATATTAACAGCATTTTCCTTCTGCCTAAACCAAGTAATTAACCTTCTGAACCAGTCACAAACAAAATAATCTCATTAATCAGCTTATTATCTGCAGCACCATCATGCTGGTCCTGTCTGCTGCTAAATGAGTTGGAACAGCGAAGTTTAAATGGAGCATAAATTATGAATTGTGTCATGAACTTGCAAACAATATTTTGGTTGCATTAAGTACCTAACAGAGATAATTAGAGGTCATAGTCTCTGACAAACTGCATAAATGAAGCATTGTTTATACTTTTTCCAGACAGCTGGTCCTGAGGCTATGTCAGCGTCATCATCATCTGCAGCAACACAAAACACAGTTTCATATCCAACATTTCTATGCATGCAAATATAAAAGCTGACCAACTGCCACATAGAAAGCATACAGATCATTTTTCCTGCACTGAAATGAGTGTTTCATGCATAAATCTAGCAGTGACTCAGGCTTTTGTTGAGTATGTTTGTCTGAAACACACTGGAACAGAACAACACTGGGGCTCGGATTGTATATTCACAAAACTCAGTCTGTTTCATGAACAAATGCTTCCATCAAGACTCATGGCAAGCAACACATTTTCAGCACCATTCCAGTTGAAACCTGACATTTGGTACAGAAAAGTTTCCACCTATCTGGTAGAAACATAAGAAAAACCTCAGCTTAAATTTTAACAACAGAGTTTTCTTTCTTTTTTCTGCAAAATAAAACACACATTATGAGGGTATAAATTATTGTCCAATATTGTTTATCCTTGAAGGCTACTTCGATGCATTATGCAATCCGCTCACCATTACATGTTGTTTGACGTTTAAGATACAACAGTTATGTTTAACATCCTTAAAAACACACCTGGAACATGCACAGAACCGCCAGGACAGGTTTGGCTTCACTGTTGAGTCCAAAAAAGCATGAATGGTCATGAGTCCGGTGCTTGAGTCTAAAGGGGAATGCCCATCCGCGGTATTAGACGTGCGTCAAATAAATACAGCTGTTGCAGCCCCCCAGCTCTGGAACAACATTTTAGTGTATCCTCAACAGGTGTTTTGAATTTTTTTTATTTTTCTTCATTCATCACCAATCACCTGGATCACCGTGAAAGCTAAAAACACACATACTTACCTAGACAAACAGGCTTCATAGATCGTAAAATAAAGCCAATAGTGAGTTGTTCAATTCAGCCGTTCATTCACAAAACCAATCAATGCCAGCTTTAATAAGGCCCTCCTATTCTGGCTATAACATCACAAGGCACAAAAACCACACCCACAAATTACATTAAGTCATACACATAAACATGCTTATAAATAATCTGCACAATCTAAATGCATTTCAACCAACCTCAAATTTACAGTCTGTTACAACTGCCTTCTAACTTTTCTTTCAAACAACCCACACCAGCTGCATCTGGTTGTTGACCGACCCTCCAAGGCGCCGCAGCCAGCGATCCATTGTGAACCTGTTCTATTCAGAAGCTTTGATGCTTCTGAAAACATGTTCAGCACAACGCATATAATGCATATTAAAAGGCACCAATATGAGACAATCCTTTTTATTGTTTACCTGAGTAAACATTTTTTCTGTTAATAGATACAGTCAAATGTGTTAAATTAATGCAAAGTGAATTTAATAAATTTTTTGATAGATATAATATTTGTGTAGCATCAAAAATTTGTTCTAATAATAATAACAATCAATCCTGAAGAGCTGAAAAAAGAACAACTAAAATCTCAAAATAAAATCTGCCACTGAAGGAGTAATAATACATCTCTGTTCTTAGTCTCAGGGGTTCTGAGGATTCAAGGCTACTCTGAAATGTTATACTCACACATTAGAAAGCTAAGTGGAAGGGTATAAAAAGTGACAAGAATTGATCCCAACATTGATTTAAAGGGACACCGTTGTCCTGGCACTAACAGCGTAAAAAAAAAAAAAATCATTATTCAATGTGTAACCTAGTGCGATGGGTTTTTAATTTCTTTACAACAAATACCAGCTCAATATGACAGGTATTTAAAAACTATTTTACAAAAGATTTTCTTCCATTTTTAACCATTTTGTACAATGTTTATTATAAATCTAGAGAAGCCACAGAGATGTACGAAGCTGTATAGTCTGTGAGTCATACAGGCTGTGTGAAACCAAGAGAGAGAGTAAGACCGCAGGAATCCGGAAGGCTGAACACACAGCCAAGCTACTATCTTCCTATATTCCTTTGCGTTTACCCTCTGCCTGTTATGGACGCTACATTTGGAAATGTTGGCAGGCTTTTGGAAGCCTTTAAGTTAAGGTTAGGGTCTTTAGAAAACAGTTCAATAGTGGCTGCTCTCGCACACACAATGTGATGTCTACGGTGGCCGACGGGTGCAAACACGCGGCAAACACATGAATGATGCAAACTCCAAAACATATCACAAAAAAATGCAACAGGAAATTGCTGCATTCACAGAAAATACAGTAGCCAAAGAAAAATGCTGCAAATATGAAAACAACCTCAATCATTCATGTATTTGGTATGAGTTTGCACCCGTCGCCTACCGTAGATGTCACCTCTGCTTCTCATAGAAATAATTGCTGACCACTCATGTCAGGAAGACTAGAAAAAAAGTTAGTATCAGGAAGCAAAAGTTTTACCAAAATTGAAGATTGGCCATAACATTCTGATTAGATCATTTTGAGTGTTTTTTATTCTTTCAGGATGCACTGAACTTCGTTTTCCATTTTCACTCAGAAGTCAGAATATCCAAGTTCCAAGCTGAAAGTTAAACAGGAAGGCCAGCACAGGTTGGAAGTCTCACCTATTCTGAACTCAAAATCCAAAATTCCCTCCCCCTATTTAAAATGTAGTGACAGCTGCAGTAATACACAGCGTGTCTGCATTTCTGTTCATTTGTATCCATTTAAAATCAGTGTCTTACCACAGTACTGTTATCTATATTGATCTCTGTTATATTAAAAATATGCATGGAAATACTTCATCACCTTGTACTGATAATTGTATTTGCATGGTCACTGATCGCAACAGTTAAGCAGTTGCCCCAGTTTTCCCACCTTGCAGTTTAAACATTTGTAAATTGAGCTTAATAACATTCCCAGGTTAAATTTCCAAATGGATCCGTTGTAAGTAGACACCAGCACTTATCTTTCATTTTCTATTTCAGTTTCCTTCGGAAGTTTTCCAAATATCCTTAACAAAATATTTTGCTCTGTATTATTTTCTTTCAAGTATTTTTTTTGACTAAATAAAGATTTACGTGCTTAACTAACTCATCTTACTGTCTGTTTGTGCTTGGCTCAACACCACAGTTCAGCTCACATCTCCTAATTTGGTTTGTATTTGACCAATAAAGCCACCCCAGGTACCACCAGTGGCTTTTGCACCACCGTTAGAGAACCATGGACACCTGGTTTGTGAAGTCTAATGAACTGGCAGAACATTTGAAAATATTTTAGCAGTGTGTTAAATTTGATTAAAAGATAGACATAATATGATTTTCAATCATAAAAAAGATTTTTAAGTATGTCCCCTGTGGAGGTTCCTCCAGCTATTTCACAGTGTTAGTATTTTAATGTTTCTTCTACACATCATATTTGTTTGATGGCACTTTCTTGTATTATTTTGGATGTTTGCTAAGCTGGGTGAACACAGTAAACAGCCTATGTTTGTGCAGATTATTAATTGTTTGTTTCTTTTGCTGAGGTGGAAGGAACTAGCTGGGGGGAGCAAATGTGACGTGACACCAGGAAGTGGAGGAAGCCATCAGGTTGGTGAAAAAGGGGGACTTAACTCTGGAGAAGCTGTCAAACTCTGAAAGTTCCATTGTTTAAAAACTGTTTGGTGTTAGAATGTCTTAGTTTTTATATTTGTGTTGTAGTTATGATTTGTAAGGGTGAATTAGTTGTTTAGGTTTATTTATTGTTTGGCTTAGTTGTCTTGTCCCTCCCTTCCTTGTTTCATGTAGGCTAGCCTGTATGTTTAAAATCCCTTGTGTTTGGTGTAAGAGGTCAGTCCTGGTTTGTCAGTTTTGGTTAGGTGTTGGTTGATTCTTTCCTATGGGCCCATTGTTCTAGATTTTTTTTGTGCCCTTTTGATGGATTTTGGTCAACTTTCATGGAAGAATAAATGGAGGGTATTTCTTGTATACTTTTGTCCTTTGTCTTACTGTTTGGTCCCTGACATCCCCTCATCCAAGTTCTGAGCCACTTTATATTCTAGTTAATATCCACTAATGCCATCCTGAGGTCAAACATGCAGCTAATATTTGATCTGCATAAAACATGAAGGCAAAAGGTTTCCCTTGACGTTTCTCTACTTTCACAAATGTTATGTTTAATGCAGCAACCTTGCTCAAGAGCGCTATGCCCAAGACTACAACCCAAAATAGGAAAGATTCCTGCTGCTGCAAATCAAACAAACAAGAAAACAAATGAGAAGGTTTAATGTCAATCAAAAGATGCAACAGAGATGTGCACACACTGGCCTTTCTCAAAGGTTTTTTGGCAGAAGTTGTTGTCAAATACAGGTCCTTCTCAAAATATTAGCATATTGTGATAAAGTTCATTATTTTCCATAATGTCATGATGAAAATTTAACATTCATATATTTTAGATTCATTGCACACTAACTGAAATATTTCAG
>JAHUTJ010075340.1:0-18078 GCA_036250325.1 Characodon lateralis | reverse complement strand
CTTTTTATCCAATTTGAATAAATAACTGAATCTGACTGCACTGTTCAATGGTTACGATTAACTGGAATGTATGAACCTGACTTTGTGAAGTGCCTTGAGACGACATGTGTTGTGAATTGGCGCTATACAAATAAAACTGAATTGAATTGAATAATAAAAACCGGATGTATTCATAGAGGGGATTTCTCCTACATTCGGCTTAAGATTCCTCCATATCGATGCACAGATCTGTAAGTTTTGATTTGGGCCTGGTTAAAATAAAATCTTCCTTTGTTCAACTTGGTCTGTTTCAACAAAGTCTTCTTCCAGGAGCATTCTCACATAGGCAGTTTGAAGGTGATCAAACCCCAATACATAACACTTTCCTGCCCTGACACCTAAACCTAACTTTAATGCCATAATTTCAACCCTAAACATAAACCACTCTAAGCCTTTAAACGATATGCTATTATCTGACACGCAGTCTTGAACCAGGAGACCATTTGAAACGGTTTCTTTTTTGTTTCTTCCTCCTACAGTCCAAAAACGTGACTATTACGTTAAATGGTTTCTCTAAATTGTTCTTAGGTATGAGTGTGTGAACGGTTGTTTGTCCTGTAAAATCCTGATGGACTGGCGACTTGTCCAAGGTGTACCACACCTCCCACCCAATGACCGCTGGAGATAGGCCCCAGCACCCCATGATGGATGGATGGATGGATGGATGGATGGATGGATGGATGGATGGATGGATGGATGGATGGATGGATGGATGGATGGATGGATGGATAGATAGATAGATAGATAGATAGATAGATAGATAGATAGATAGATAGATAGATAGATAGATAGATAGATAGATAGATAGATAGATAGATAGATAGATAGATAGATAGATAGATAGATAGATAGATGGATGCATGGAAGGATGGATGCATGTATGGGTATAAATGTATAAATGCACATAATCTGCTGCTATGATTCAATAACTTTAATCAGGGAAGAAAAGAAACTCACCTGGAAGTATCTTCTCCCTCCGTTTCACTCTCCTGTGAGGCTGCAGCTGCTCCAGAAGCTCATCTCCAATAACCTGGGAGACGAAGCTCTCTGGGGAAACAGAAACTGCTCACAGACATCCCAAATGCACCAAACAGATGCCAATAGATAATGAGGGATATTTAAAAGCAAACTAAAACCATTAAACAAAGTTCATGCAGGGAAAACAGATGAAGTGACATTAAACAGCACTTCAGGAACTAAAATTACAGTAAAAAAAATCTAGGCGGTCCTGATTGATCCTCTCCATGGACCTAATTAGGTATTTACTGGATGCAGAAATAATTAACATTTCTTAACGAAAAACAAGAGATTCATTTTTTTTAATCTAGTTGTGTTCTTTAAACATCAAATGGGCAATAGACTAAGTTATTCTATGCAGATTTAAACCTAGCCTTAATTATTTAAACCACTTTGAAACCAGTCTTGTTTACCAGAAGTTCCTGTTAATCTGCATAAACAGACTGACCTTATAATGCAGAACATATTTATAGCAACTTAAACAGATCTTGGAACAAGATTTATTATGTTGCCATCATCAGATTGCGACTAAAATATTATATTTGTAGATTTAGTTAAATGTAACCAACTGTTCCTATACAATACTGTGCCAGGTACTCACTGTCCCTCCCGAAACAGCCGACTTCATCGTCTTGCAGCCTGAGAATGTGCTGCAGCCAGTCGGTTTTGTGGAAGTCAGAGAAACCAGCTAATCCACAAATCATGACTGTCAACGAAGAGAATGGATGGCGAGCAAAGTTTTAATTTGACATTTCTTCAAAGTATTTTCTGCAACAAATCCTTCACATTGGATAAAGATGCACTGTGATATAACAAATTCTGGATGGTCTTGGTGAGGTGATGGGTGGTGGACATTTCTGATCTTTAAGGGGACCCTTCAAAGCAAAACACTGGTTGTTTGAAATTCTGACAGCACCATAACAGGTGTGTTGTGTTCATGAGAAACTTTAAGCAGGACCAGCAAAAATCCCATCACGTAAAGTTGCCTGGAACTGATGGTGCAGGTGCAGAAACCTCCCATATGTAGGGAGAGATCAGTGCAAATTGATGTGATGTTCAGAGGGATAGTTCTTAGGCCAGGACCCAGTGCATGGGATGATTATGTGAATACGTGGTAGGATCTTCATGGGAATGAGCTGCTGACACATTCCCAGCGGATCTCTGGCAAAATAATAAAAACATTCCTGAAATTCACGTTCTGGTTATAGAGAGAATAGTGGGGTCTCTGTCCAGTATGAAGGGAGTGTAAAAAAAGAAATTAACTAACTTTTCTGCAGTCGCTACGTTAATATTTATGAAAACCATTTGCCTTTAAAGTTTACCAGTTTACCATTTACCTTTTACGTTTCTGGTATAGTTTGTGAGACATTACATCTGCTCTAAGAGAACAATTATGGCAGAGAATAGCAGGTTTAAGAGAAAATCTAGAAAGTATCATTAGATAAATGTTTGTCGACCATATTGTGTGTTTAGGTGGAGGAATATACTTACTGTTTTCAATGAAGATGTCGACCGTTTGTTCGGTTAAACCATTAGCGATGATGTCCTGGTTGGCCTTCATCATGTTGGAGCAGAAGATGTCTTGGTAGTTTTGTTCAGTCATGTTGGTTCGGGATGCTCGAGTGTCACCTTTCAACAAGTTGTTACACCCTCTCTGCAATAGAAATACAAACCAGTTAGAATCTGAAGAAGATCCATGATGAAGAAGGTTTGTAGTATTAGGATGGAAATCTTTCTAAGTTGCCTATTTAAACAATAGGCTGCTCCCTGTGGAGTTCCTCAGGGCTCCATTGTTGGTCCACTGCTGTTCACTGTATACACACTTTTATCAATGATCAATTAGATTTAAATTTATTGTTTTGAGAAAGCAATGACTTAAGATGGTTTTTATGTGTTTTCTTGAGGATTTTACCATTCGGCCAATCATAAAGTAGAGGAGCTGGTGGGACAGAGAGTAATGTGGACAACCAAAATGAGTCATGGTGTCCCGGCAGGGTTTGGTGACAATGCAGGGCGTCCCGTTCATCTTCCTATTCAACCAGAAACACATGAATAAAATGCAAGGCTGTTTTAAAATTCACTCCAACCTACAATTCAAATTTATCTGAATATCTTCTTAGAATAGAAACTGAAGGACAGAGAAACTGCCTGAAAAAAACCCCAGGGTTCAAAAAACCTTCAAATGTATCTAAGCTCTTTTGGTCGTACCATGTCCCCAGCAGCAGCGTCAGGCACTTATCGCTGAGCTGCTCATCATAACACTCAGATGTCAAGGTGGAGGGATAAACCAGACTGGGATCTGTGGAGCGCCATTCCTGAGGAATCATCCAAAACGTCGACGTCAGCAGGGGCTCAAACTCTGAAAAGAAAGAAAATAAAAATAAAATTTATTGAATTTGTATAATATCGCACTGAACATTGCAGAGACATTCAACCTCGGTTTTAAGAACATTTATTCAGTGGGAAAATAAATCTCAGTACACTCTGCTGTAAATAATTTGTACAACCCCCTTTTTTTGTCAACAGGACAGCTTCTAGTGTTTTTCTGGTGCATACAGAGATTTTTGATCATTTATCTTTGCACATTCTTTTCTGTTTCTCTGCTCTTCTCTGCTCTTGAGCTCAGCTCACAGGTTTTCTACAGACTTAGGTCTGGAGACTGAGCTGGCCATGGAAGAAGATCGATTTTGTGTGTGTTCAAGGGGACACATCATGCTTGGTGGTCTATATGAAGTGGAACTGCAATGCTTTGGTATGAATTCCTTGTTATTGTAGCTCCACAGGTCCCTCTTTTAACCCTGTTCTGAGGCGCATCTGAGAACAGCTAGTTTTGGTGCTGTCTCTCTCAATGCTACCTCACACCTCGCCCCCCTCCAGGTCAAAGAGCGCTCCACTTTGACCCATTTGGCCATTTTTGTAGTCTGATAACAGCTATCTAGCGCCACAGAAACAAGACAAAAATGGTAAAAACAATTCTAAACTTTTTATGTAACAATTTTCAAATCATGCAGCACATTTATGTCCCAGAGGAGCTAAAATCTGCACACGTCATATCAACACACAATAAATTCATGTCAAAAATAAAGTTTGCTGTCATTTTAGTGTTATTTGCAGCTTACTGCTTTGCTGCGTCCGTCGCTTCCATAGACAGAAGGAACTGACCTCTTAAACAGATGAAGTCTTTCAGCAAATCCTTCTTGATACTGGAGGAGGTTGCTGAAGAACTCGTCTGAAGCGGTTCTGATGCTGGGGGACGGTGTGATTTATTGTGTGGATTAATAACGCAACAACTCAACCAAACTTATCCTCTTTCAGCGTAGGCATACTTGAGCTTGGACAAAATCGCAGCGAGAAATAAATATGGCTCATCTGTGTTCACTAGCCTCCCTCCTTCAGTTGCTCTGCATTGCCCCAGTCTACCATGACACAATCTTGGTCCAGGCATTTAGCAAACTCCATATGTTTACATTTGAGATGGCAGGACAGAAAAATGTTTTTGCCATGGTATTCCTTCCAAACATCCCGTTGGCATGGGGATTGTTTCTAATGACTGTTGTTGACCCCGCTGTTTACTTTGGTTCTTCACCAGTGAGCTTTGGAGATTTTTTTTTTATCTCCCTAACAATCCTCTCCACTGTATGTGGTGCCAATTTGAACTCTGGTCCTCATCCAGTGTTGTTTGTCAGAGTTCCAGCTAATTTACACTTATTGATTATCACTCTGACTCTATATATGGACAGGTTTTGACTAGTAGGTCAACACACATCTAACTTATTTGGATAAACATTCTCTTGTCTCTCCCATTTTGAAGAGTGGCTAATAGAAATGGGCTTGTGTGTCACCTCATATTTATACCCCAGGGAAGCAGGAAGTCACGGACTGCTGATTATTACATTTTTAGACAGGGGCTGCACGGTGGAACAGTTGGTAGCACTGCTGCCTTGCAGCAAGAAGGTCCTGGATTCAACTCCCAGCTGGGGGTCTTTCTGCATGTTATCCCTGTGCATGCGTGGGTTCTCTCCAGGTACTCCGGCTTCCTCCCACAATTGGTCTCTTTACATTATCCTCAGGTGTGAATGAGTGTGTACGTGGTTGTTTGTCCTGTGTGTGTCTGTGTTGCCCTGCGATGGACCGGCAACCTGTCCAGAGTGAACCCCCGTAGACTACTGGAGATAGGCACCAGCTTCCCCGCGATCCACTATGGAAGAAGCGGTAGAAAATGACCGACTGCTTAAAAAAGCAAAGTTTAAATGAAAAAATGTTGTAGTAATATTCAATTTATTTTTTTATATATTTTGTGACAATGTGGGCCATTGTGTATTTTTGCAAAGTAGACAGACAGGAAGTGAGGTGGAAAGAGGTAGAAGACACAGCAGAGGTCTTTGGGATCCAAACTCAAATCAAGAACGGCTGCGTCGAGGACTAAGGCCTTCGTATATGGGTCGCATGCTCTACCTCTATGCCACACGCCCCTGTGGGAGCTTAAAGCTTTGTCTGGTAGCCTGAGAATCAATGTTGTGTGTGCCAAGGAAATGTGTGTAAGTGTAAATGAAATATCTGATTGGTTAAAAAGTTTCATTCTTCATTATTTTTAAACTTTCTTCTCCCACACCCCACATTTATTTTATTATAACCAACTCCATATGAGTTTAAATACTTGTTAGATTGCTTTAGAAAATGAATGGTGTCGGTGTCGCAGCTCTGCTTCTTAGCTTTCTCACCTCTGTAGTATTTGGGGTCATTCAGCTTCAAAGCGGTGACAGCCTTTTCCAGGCTTTGATCGAGACGATTCAGCAGAGCGACTGCGGCGGTCCTCTGAGCCCAGCTGACCGAGTCTGTGTGAGGCCAAGTCTGGACTGCTTCCTTCAGCTCAGCTGAGACAAAAGAAATTACAAATCCAACCACAGGAATAAACTTCAGTTCGATGCTCGAGTGTCACAATGAGATGTTGTTTTTGTAGTTTTAACTTAAATCTCCTGGATTGTTTGAAATATTTGGTCAGTGAATTTTTCTGAATGGATTTCTTTTGTTGTTTTGCTTCTTTGTCAAAATTCAATGTTTCAGATCAAATTTTAATATGAGAGAACAATTCAGCCACATTAGAGGATTTTTGAG
Source organism: Characodon lateralis (assembly GCA_036250325.1). NCBI lineage: Eukaryota > Metazoa > Chordata > Actinopteri > Cyprinodontiformes > Goodeidae > Characodon > Characodon lateralis. Next base: position 11,907 of record JAHUTJ010075340.1, on the reverse strand, counting down.
AAGCATGTCTGACTGTTAGATGATGTTCTTCATGTGAAAAGCTGTTAGTTTTACGCCAGATGTAAAAGGACACACATGTTGTTCTGGGTTTTTCTGTGACCTACTAGATTAGTTGATGATGAGCTCTTAGAGTAATTTTGGTTGACCTGAGAAGGTTCACCACTGTTTCCTCTTTTCTTCTTGTGGATAATGCCTCTTACTGTGATTCACTGGAGTTCCAAAGCCTTAAAATGGACATTTCCAAGCTGATAACTTTGCTCTTCATCTGTTTTTGAATTTCCTTAGTTCAGGGCACAATGTGATTTTTGAAAACATTTCAGCCTACTTCATGTTGTCAGACAGATCTATTTAAGTGATTTCTTGATTCTACAGTAATCAGGCTCCAAAAAATGATTCACAATTTATGATTTAACAATAAGGGACAATTACTTTTGTACATAGGGTGAGGTTGCTTAGGTTCCTCAGGGTGTCTTTGTCTGATATTAAAAATGTTTGATGATCTTAAACATTTATGTTAGATAAAATTAAAAAAACAGGAGAAATCGGCAAGGGTCCAGTTACTCTTTACATCATTGTAGTTAGGGTAGTTTTTCTAAATAAAAATGTGTTCACAGGTTGAAACCTTGCAGGTGAACGTATTATACCTATATAGACATGAAATAGGTGACTTATAATAATGAATAGTAATAAAAATAGAAAGGCATGTTTTAAAAATGAAATTTACCACATTTGTGGTTTTTACTGCTTTTATTTTTTTATCATCTGCATATGTCCGAAGAAACCAATTTTAAATATTTAATGAACTGAATTGTTGTAAATTGATACCCAAATTAGTACCTAAATGTGCGTTGATTTTACGCGATCCATGTGATTATTTAAGGATTTTGTAGTTGGAGCTGTGATTAAAATAAACCTAGACATTTTTAAGAAATACTGAACAAAATCTAATTATGCTGAAACGTTTTTTTTTTTAAGATATAAGTTGCTCGGTGCTTTATTCCCAAATACACAAAGACAAACGAAATAAGTGGAAAATCGGCTTCATAAATGAATATTTTAATAATCTAGATCTTTAAACATGTCCAGCATGATTGTTATTTTAATGAAACATGTTATAACATGTAGATTTCCCCCCTGACGCTGCGGATGTATCAAAAAACGACAGCTGCGCAGGTTTTCCAGCTGCGCTCCTGCAGACCTACCCTGCATCATGACGAAGCCCACCGCCCCGTCCAGGTTGATGTGCTCATGCTGCCGCTCCAGGAAGGACACCCCGCGGGAGAGGCTGCCCAGGATGTCATCGATCACCTCGGCCCGTGTAGCGCACAGCGCTGCGGCAAACAGAGCCAGCGCCGCGGCCGGTAGGAGCGCCGCTGTCCGCATGTTCCTCTGCAGCCTGGAGGCTCCGGGACAGACGGTGAGACAATAACCAGGAGGACAGATGGTCTGCTGTCCTCTCAGAGGGGGTGGGTCAGCTTTGACGTCAGGCGGACCATCACATATGATCAAATTATTAATATTCAGTTTAGCTAACTCATAATGAATAACAAATGAATGCCAAACTTTATTTTTCTGTGTAGAACTGAAAACACACGAGAAAAGTACAAATTTAACACCTGAAACCCCAAACAGAAAAGGTAAAGAAGATATTCCCTGAAATTCCAGCATTAGATATAGGAGATAATTATACTATTTACAGGAATTACATGAATCGTCTCAGAAGGATGTGGTGTCCCAGTTTCCTCTGTGGGGGATTAGAAAGGTGTTAGGACGGGGGGGACAAATAAACACCGGAAACACGTGACCTCCACCGCCCTAGGTTTTTGTAGTCCTTTTGTAGTGTCTTGTTTGTTTCCGCAATTTGATTTGAAAAAAGCAGCTCATAAAATATCAGAGTATATACAAACCTTAAATTAATGGAATCATATATTTATTCATAACTTGTGTGATCTGAAAAAAGTAAAATCTTGTTTTACACTTGGACAACACCTAGGTTAAAGTTAGTTGAAGATTCTCAAACTGAAATTCTAATGAGGTCAGCTCAAATATACTGGGTCTACAGGTACTAATAGGCAGGGGCCAACAGGGGCCAGTGACCCTGTAGAATTGGTCCTGGCCCCTGTTACGATCACTGTACTGAAGACATAAAACTAAATCACCTTCTCATGATGGTCCCTTGGACCAATTTAATTTTCTACCTTTACAGTTTAACTTAATTCAAAATTAAGGTTTCACTTTTAGCTTCAGCCCTTTTGAGATAGGATCACAGTTTTAATCTCCTAGATCAGGGGCCTACAGCTCCAGAGCCAGAAGTGGCTCACTTAATATATTAAACAATGAAATATTGCCTTGTTTTTGTTTTATTCTTTTGCTCAGTTCCCCCATGAAAGATCACGTAAAAAACTGTACATTTGGTCTAGAACCACCACTGACTGGGTCATCAGGTAATTTGGCCCTGAAAAAAAAAACATTTTACACTTGTCTTGAAAATTAGATTCAAGCCTTACGGTGCCAATTCATTTGCCTAGAAGTATTTACCATGACATGTGACATAACTGCAGTGACATCACACAGAGTTGAAGGGTCAGCATTAAACATGAACAAGAAAATCTGTTGGATTTTAATACAAGGCTGTAAAATGTGTATTACTTACCCTCTGTAGACAGTAATGGTAGAAAACACGTATAATTTAATCGTGCATCAAAACTGGGAAATTATGTTTAGATTTTTTTATTAGCAGAAAAATATTTTTTTGTCCCAAATTATTAAATGTGATGCGGCCATCTGTGACATCATGTTTCAGGTAGGTTGGGACAGCATGTTTCAGGTGAGTCCAGGGTTCAAATTCATTTCTGCATGGAGTTTGCATGTTCTCCCCATGCATGCGCGAGTTCTCTCTGGGTACTCCAGCTTCCTCCCACAGACCTGTGAGGTTGATTGGTCTCTCTAAATAGCCCTTACCCATGAGTGTGTGCATGGTTGACTCTCCTGTCTGTCTCTGTATTGTCCCGTGATGATCTGGCGACCTGTCCAGTGTGGACCCTGCCTTTTGTTACAGGTGATTTGTGGCAGCATGTTTCAGCTAAGTCAGGATAACATGTTTCAGACAAGATGGAAAAAAACGTTTCATGTAAGTTGGGACAGCATGTTTAGGAAGGTTAAGACAGCATATCTCTGGTAAAATGGGACAGTATGTTCCTGGTATTGTAGGACACCATTTAAGGGCAATAACATAAAACGTATCACTGCTGTAAGCACATAAAGCCCAATTTAAAGTAGGGCCGCAACTAATAATTATTTTGCTAATCGATTAATCTGTCAATTATTGTTTTGATTAATTGATTATTAGTCGGATAGCAAAAGGTGCTTAATAGGAGATCTTTTCAGAATTTTAACCAGATGAAGCTAAAACTGCCACCTGAGGAGTTCTGGATAGAGCATATTTACAGACAAAGAAGGTTTTTTTTTTTTATCTAAAGTGCAACAGGTATATTTTTTGTACAGTTTTGGCTTAATTACTGCTTTGAGTGGGTTGTTCTTTCAGCAAATGGCATGTTTTAGAGTCTGCATACTGCAGTTAATGATTATTTGATTACTAAATTAGTTGACGATTCATCACAATTAATCCAATTAATTGTTTCAACCCTAATTTAAAGTTTAAAATTAACAAATATTGCAACACAGAACCACTGAGGTGCGTATTACATATAGGTTTTAAGTAGATTAATGGCGTAATTTGCATTCAGATTTACTGTATGTGATCTGATCCTTCTACCTTTAAAATACTGAGTGTACTTTATCGACAATTTTAATGTTTTCATGGAAAGAAGGCATCTTTTTAAGAAAGATGGATTTTGTCCTAATAGGTCTGAAGTACAACTCTTCACTTCCAATGTTTTCCATTCTGTGAATCAGACACCAGCTGCCTGGGTCAAAACCGCTGATAGAACAGCCTTTTGAAGGACAATCTTATGACAAGCCTGTTTGTAGATGTTCCAGAACCATATTTGTGACGTGTTCAGGGCCCATGTGATAAGACCACCAGCAATGATTATCTCAAGGAAAAGCTTTGGCCCCCGATGGGAGAATGCTGAAATATCTCTGTGCTAATATGCATCAGAAAAAAGAGTAAGATTAGAAACAATTGACAGAAATTAAAATTAAAATCTATTACTTATCATGCGCAGCTTGCCACAGAAAAATTACGAGCCAAAACTGGCTTTATTAAACATTAGATCTTTATCAGGAAAATCATTTCTAATCAGTGACTTCATTACTGAGCATAATCCTGATGTTATGTTTTTAACAGAAATATAGTTGGATGAAAATATTGAGACACCTTCACTAATAGAGTCAAAGTCTCCCAATTACAATTTTCTAAGTGAGACCAGGGGGCATCGCAGAGGAGGAGCGGTAGCCACTTTGTTTCATGGTTCAGAAAAATGTAAAAAGGTGTTCCTGGGCAAATTTGACTCCTGAATATCTGGCAGCCTGGTCTGTGAATATTTACAGGCCTCCGAAACCCAAAGCTAACTATTTCAATGGTTTTATTGACCTTCTATCTGTGATATGTGTTGACTACGACTGTTTAATCCTTGTGGGGGACTTCAACATCCATGTTGACACCCCTCAAGACAAAGGAGCAAAAGAGCTATCTTACACAGCAAACACACAAAAAGGGACATATTTTGGACTTTTTAGCTGATGTTACCTTTCTGTTATCTTTAAAAGTATAATTTTCCGACTCAATTAGCCAAGGAGATATTTTAAGAAAAATCTTTTTACGAACTTTTAACCAAGTTTTCTCTTCCATTTCCACTTTGTTCTGTAACTCAATAAATGAGCTGGAAGACAACTTCCATTCTAAAACTTCAGACATCATTGATTTCACTGCTCCCTCTAAGGTGCTGGTTGTCTCTGGTAAAAAGAAATCTCCGTGGGGAAATGCTCCACCAGTGAGGAGTGAAAAAGCCAAACAGAGGTGGCCACACACTAACTTTGATATCTACAACGAGAGACTTCACAGATATAACTTCCAGCTAAAGAATGCAACAGATTCTTTGTTCCCTGTGGTCATCAATAATAACATCATTAATGATGTTATGTTTGCTACGGTCGACAGGTTAACAAACCCTCCTGCATCTTTAGCATCTAAACTCCACTCTAACAAGGCCTGCAATTCATTTGCTAAATTCTTTACTGAGAAAATCCTGAAGATTAGAAGGGCATTGCATTTATTCACAAAAAAACACAAAGTGAAAGAGTTTGCGGAGAGTCAGAGATGGACAATTTGCTGTAGCACACAAAGAACAGTGGTGTACACAATAGCTGCAATGAGTCACAAAACGCCGAGCACAGTGATGCTCAGAATGCAGCTTTATTTTGGTATTTCTGAGCGGTGCGGTCCCTTTAAATCTGAAGCCCCGCCCCCTAACCTCTTCCTGACTCTCAAACAAATATGGCGACGCGCGGTTCCACCGTGGCGCTGCTCGCGGTCCTTGCTGTCGTTTTTGCGGGTTTAGCTTCGTATTTTGTGACAGACTCCGGTTTAAGCTGTCCGGGTGTTTGTCTGGCTGTTGTTGCCGGGATCCTGTTAACGTGTTTGCGGAGGCTGCGGCAGCGGGACGGCGGTTCGGACCGGCGGGTGTGCGTGCTGGTGTTGGGGGACATCGGACGCAGTCCTCGGATGCAGTATCACGCCTTGTCCCTCAGCAAACACGGATACCAGGTCACCTTTGTGGGGTTTTTAGGTGAGAATATGGCCCGCTGAAACATAGCTCCATACTGTCATTTATTCACCTGCTGCCAAGAAAATACAGAAAAATGAGACATAAAAGTTCACAGAGTTAATATGAGTAAAATTTAACTGACTGAGATGTCTTACAAAGTCTAAAGGAGAAAAAAAGTCTCCAGAAGATGCTATAAACGTGCAAAAAAGAAACAACTCACAGAGCTCTGTTCAAACGGTCATCTAAACATGGAAAGAGGACCAACTGCAAACCTACCCTGAACACACCATCCCCACCATGAAACATGGTCGTGGTAGCATCATGCTGTAAAAATGCTTTTCTTGAGCAGGAACACCTAAACTGACAAGATTGGCAAGGAGAGCATTAATCAGAGGAGCAGTGAAGAGGTCCACGGTAACTCTGGAGGAGATGCAGAGATCCACAGCTCAGGTGGGGGAACCTGTCAGCAAGAAAACTTAGTCAAACACTCCACAAATCTGGTCATTAGGAAGAGTGTCAAGAAGAAAGTTAAAAGCAAGACATCCAGTTTGCAGAATGATTTTATTCCATGTAGGAGACACTGCAAACGTGGAGTAAGGTCCTCTGACCCAGATCTAACTTTTCGAACACATACAAGACTGTCGCTGAAAACTAAGACTCACCCCCACTGGGAAACATGGCTGTGGCAGCATCATGCTGTGGGGGTCCTAGTCAGAGTTGATGAGAAGATGGATGGAGCTAAATTCAGAAGAATCCTGGTAAGCCTGTTAGAGGCTGCAGATAACTTGAGGCTGGGCTGGAGGTTCACCTTTCAGCAGAACAGCAACCCTGAACATGCAGCCAGAGCTGCAACGGAAGGATCAAAGTGCCTTCATGTGTTAGAATGGCCTAGTCAAAGTCCAGACCTAAATGTTTGAGAAACTGCATGACCTGAAAATTGATGTTTACAGATGTCTCCATCCTTTTATGACTAAACTTGAAGTAATTTAGCAAAAAAGGAATGAGGAAGAAATTCAGTCTCTAGACCAAAACCAAAAGGTGATTCTAAAAGTATGGATTCATGGGGACTGAATCCAAATGCATGAGACACAAACATTTTAAACCTGTATGATGTCCCTTCCACTTCAACATTATGTACAACTTTGTTTTAATGAAATACTAGGGATGCACCGATGTTGATACCAAAATATCGTCCCTCCCTGAGTGAAATACAAGTTTGGTGTTCCACTGCAAAAAAAATGTGAAAACGTTCGAGGCCTATGTGTAATTAAGAAAGACAGAGTAAATGTTAATGTGAGCAAATAAATGTTAAAAAGTTTTTAATAAAAGAGAATTTTAATGTCTAAAACAACAAAAAAATTACTGGAAAGATAATTTTCAGTGTGAAGATACACAAACTTGTTTTAAACTAAATAAATACACATTCAGGGACTCCCAGGTTGGATCTAAAGGCATTCTTAGGTTAGAAGGGACACACAGTCCCTCCTAAGTGTTCTGTGTCCTTGGGAAATCTCCAAGGAAAGCCTCCTAGAGGCAGCCTGATCAGATGATCCACCTTTACTGAATTCTTTGGGTTTGGAGGAGCAGCAGCAGCTTTAAAGCAGAGACCCCAGCCACCCTACAGAGGAAGCTCTTGTGTCCAGGATTTCCATCTTCTGGTCATAATCCTTATCCCTTGCAGCATCAGCTGCAGGTACAGCGGCTGTTGAAACCTTCATCACGGCTTGCTTTTAAGTGACTGTGAAGCTGGACTTAAGCTCGATAAGTCAGGCTGAAACGGAAACTCTAAATAGCTTTTAATTCCAGACTTCAGTCAAATTTCTGTTTGCTTCCCATTGATTGGATGAAAAACATCAGCGATTTACCTCAAGCAGACCCGAACACAAGCAAAATGAGTGGGCCAGATAGTTAGGACTGTTCAAGAAAGAGACACGATAGGTAAAATGACTGGAGGGCAAAATGGCCGCCGCACCACCTTCAACTCTAAGAGTGAAAGTAAATGTTTTTCAGACTCCAAGCCTCATCAGGACGTGTTGAGTGAGGAGAAGATCCGGATAGTTGCCATCTCTGAGGTGAAAGGCGTTCAAGGTAAACTGAGCTGTGTTTAGTTGTCCTACTGCATAAACCTTAAAAAGTGCCGACACAAAAACTTCCTGTTGCTTTTCCAGCCGGACCCAAACTCCTGACATACGTAACGAAGACGATCGTTCAGTCTGTGCAGATTCTTCACGTTCTGCTGTCGATGGAGCTGCAGGCCCACATCCTGATGCAGGTAGGTCCAGACGTTTTATCAGGTTTATTATTCTGAGTCACTGTTGAAGAGGAGGAGACTTTGCTCTGAATGTGATGCAGTTTTCATTACAGGTTTGCGAATTTAACGTTTTTGTTTCTCGTGTTTGGATCCCAGAATCCTCCTGGGCTGCCCGGGGTTGCAGTGGCATGGGTCGTGTGCGTCCTGCGCGGCAGCACATTCGTTATCGACTGGCACAACTACGGCTACACCATCATGGCTCTGAGCCTCGGAGCGTCGCATCCTGTGGTCCAACTCGCTAAGTGGTCTGTCCCGTCAACATTCATTTTTCAGCCTCGGTTTTATGGTGCTTACTGGTTGCTGGTAAACATATTTCCTACCTCTAGAGCAGTGGTGCCCAAAGTGTGGCCCAGGGGCCATTTGCAGCATTTGTGTGGCCCTCGACCGCAGTTCAAGAATGACCCTCCAGCAAATGGAGCCATTGCAGATGTATGTCTTCTTAAATGTAAAAGGTTAGCTTCAACCCAAAGTCTTTATTGGCCATGGTTCTTTCCCTTTATTTTGACACAATAGTAAGTAGGGTCACAAACATCCATGATCTTTGACTCAAACACAGACTTGGGCTCACCCACTAATTAAACCTTGCTAAATACAGAAAGGGTTTACCAAAAAATAGACTTAAAAACATTTTCTAGACCAACAAAATAGAAAATATTTGACCCAAACAGGAAACTGAGCGCCTTTCCTTTGTTTTTTTCAGACCTTTTAATATTTTGTTCTCTTCCTTGTTTTAATAAACTATTGCATGTTTAATTTATTCCTAATTTGAGTCTACTTTGATCTGACTGGAAAAAGTCAAACCATCTGTTAAAATTATGTTTTGAGGGGAGAAGTTGTCCCTTTCTGGTGTTATCATAAAGAACTGACCTAAAATTATTATGGTACTGCTGAGGATCAGAAGGTCAGATAGTTTAAAATGTTTTTACCTTTCAAGCAGGCGGTCCATGGTCAGGGCTGCTTCTCCAGACCTAAAAACTCAAAATTCCAATTAGTTTCATATCAGAAAACAATTTAAATTAAATGTATCCTGCCACATATACCCTAATTTTTTACATAACATGAAACAGACATTCATTTCACAAAAACAGACAGACAAAATTGACCAACATTGGCCACATAAAAAGTTCGATTGCCCTGCAAATGCAGCATTTTAGAGTGGAACCACTTTGTCACTTAATGGTTAAAAATTATTTCTTGCCCTTTTTCTGGTGACAATTATTCAACAATTATTTCCGGGACCCAAACAAGCTCCATCAAACTGTTGTTTTAACTTGTTAAAGCATATTTGTGGTTGAAACTTGCTGATATATTTCTCCTCCCTGTTTCCAAGCATTGCTCCAAGAGAACAAGCTGGGAGCTCATTTTCTATTGACGTCTCAGTCATTCTCTCACTTCACACACACGTTCACACACTCTGGCCAACCAGGCGGTACAGCACCGTTTCCTGGTCCAAATGAGAGCTTATTTTGTTATCTCTCAGACACCAAAGCTTATCACAGCAAAGTTTATTCAGTGAGCTAGGGTCTGTTAGCTTAGCATGTTAGCTTAGCATGTAGCAGTCAGTCAGTCAGGGTCCGTCAGTGTAATATGTCCCCCGTCACTTCCGTCAACTCACATTCCCACTGGCCAGTTGATGTTTCACTTTTATATTTATACAGCTGTTTACTCAAAAAGGAGCCAGCAGCTTTTAAATTCTTCTTATGGAAAAATTAGAGAGCTATCGAAACTCAAGACCCCCTCTCGGTGGAGCTTTTGTGTTCTTTAAGAGAACCGCAGGACCTTTAAACCATGCCGAGGATGCGCATCTATTTCTCCGTGTTTTACTCACAAGGAAATAAGCAGCTTTAAGGGCTTTTAAGAAGCCCAAGGAGCTAACGAAACCTAATACTTCCCCCTTGGCAGCGCTTTCGAATTCCGTTAAGAGGAACTCCGGAACCGTTCAAACCTTAGCCAAGTATGGTGCCTCATTCAGGGAGGTGGCTTTTATATTGTGTGCGAGGGAAACCGATCTTCCCTTGCATACAATAAAGGAACTCCAAACCTACACCCTTAGATTTTAGCCTAAGTTTGGAAGATTGTACCGTTCTTCCCGGGCTGTCACCGTTAAAATCGCACCACTTATTAACACGTCTTATCACTTATTAATGCGTACGCAACAATTATTCTGAACCATTTCTCTGCCTCCCAAGAATTACAAAAACAGCTCACTCAGAACTAACGACACAGCCAGAGTGTTTTTACAGGAAAAACACTGGAGATTTTTAATAGGAATCTCTTTACCTGTTTGTGGCTGCTGCGGTGATGTGTTGTCCTTCCGTGGCAACCCTATCCTATCCAAAAATGGTTTCCACTTCTGGGGCGAGGGTGGGAACACCAATTTGTCCGAGCTATTGCACCCTGTTGGCGGTCAGATGGCTCGGAGCTCCACCGGTACTTGGACCCTGGAAACAATCACTCACTCTATCTAAAGACTCTTAAAGGAATGACTCTCAACCAGTTTCTAACTTTTAGCTCTTTTAATCGAAGTTAAGGCAGAGGAATGATTACAGAGATCAGCGCTGAGGCTCCCGTCTCGGACCGTCGCCGTCTGTTAGAGGATGACGAAGAGCCCCGATAGAAGCTCACATATAGTTTTTATATCTGGCACTCCAATGAAATGGATGTGCTCTCCCTCAGTGATTATCAGTAGACTATGTGTCACCATTGTGGTGTCCATCCTTAATCTAAGCGTGCTGTAGGTTTCTAATCAACCCAGTTATACNGTCTGTTAGAGGATGACGAAGAGCCCCGATAGAAGGTCACATGTAGTTTTATATCTGGCACTCCAATGCAATGGATGTGCTCTCCCTCAGTGATTATCAGTAGACTATGTGTCACCATTGTGGTGTCCATCCTTAATCTAAGCGTGCTGTAGGTTTCTAATCAACCCAGTTATACCGGCTGCTCCACCATCAAACCCAGTGCTCCAGCTTCAGGTCATTCATGACAAACCTTGGGCCATTTATCCTTGTAATGTGTGTCTATGAGCTTCTTATCCTATTGTAACAAAAGGGAAACATTCGAACTTATACTTTACTTCACTATTGTATAAAAGGGAAAAACAGCTATGAGCATATTAATAAAGGTTATTCCTAACAGTATTCCTGGTGTTTGTTGGAGAAAAGGAGAGTCCAGTTTGTTGTCAGCCACCAGTCTTTGCAGCCAGGCACTGTGACGGGATGACCTGAAAGCCTGAAACTCTTTGTGGCGGATTTAAGGTGTTGGGAGAAGAATTGGGAACATTGCACTGTGGTGCATCCTGAAAAGCAGGAATGGTTGAGACACACCAAACAAGGCTGAGAAACAAAATGTTGTAATTCTGAATGTTTTAAGGAAATAATTTTGTTCTTTTCCAACCTTTTCTGATCTAAGACACGTTTTCTTTGTTCTTTAGGTACGAGCACCTTTTTGGTCCTCTGGCCTCCCACAGTCTGTGTGTGACGAACGCCATGAAGGGGGACTTGCTGAAAAACTGGGGGATCAAGTAAGATTCGCTCTGTTTGCTTCAGATTAGCCTCCTGGTGTGTGGTTCGCAGGGCTACACACTGGTCCCAGCTTCAGTTTCTTCAGATCAGAACTTTTACCGTTCTAATTAACGTTTCACATCAGCACAGATGTGCAGGTTTCTGTGACGAAAACTGGAATCTTAGAGAAACAAGAAAATGTTTGTTAAAGTGAGTCACCCTCACTTTGCATCTCCTTGGAGATGCAACTGTGAAGTCGTCTACAAGAAGGGACAGAGCAGACTGTACTTCTTGAGGAAGCTTAGGTCCTTTGGTGTTTGCAGCAAGATGCTGCATATCTTCTATAAGTCTGTTGTGGAAAGTG